>CAJPEV010001189.1:0-74225 GCA_905338385.1 Darwinula stevensoni
ATAAAAAGGATGATGAAATAAAATATTGGAGGGACAAAAGACACAACACCAGAAACACTAGCAAAACGTCTCACAGACAAATCTCCATTTGATCCCCGCCTCCCCCGCACTTTCTCTAGTCACGCTACGCATTTGGACGGAGAGGGAAGAAAATGTTGGGTATTATTATGCAAACGAGGGAACATGAATAATCGAGGAGGTATCTGCATCGAGAGAGACGCCCTCGCCATCTCTGGCTAATTCGGGGAATAAGTCGTTCATCTGACGCTTTCAAGCTGTTTTGTGGGACTGGAAATCTTGTGCAATTCCGTCACGGATAGTGCAATACTGGCGAGACGCGGGGTGGGGCGGGGATCAAATGGAGATTTGTCTGTGAGACGTTTTGCTAGTGTTTCTGGTGTTGTGTCTTTTGTCCCTCCAATATTTTATTTCATCATCCTTTTTATTTTATACCTTTGAATATTAATATAAATGTGTAATTATTTTGAAAATCCGATGGTGGATTTTCTTTCCTGAATTTGCCGTACCGAAGCCGAGATTACCAAGATTAGAGATTGGTACCGCATTCACATCACGATAAAATCGGTGGCAAAGGTGGGATATTGTTTTTTTTTCTTTGTCATCCATCCAAATTCTGATCACGTTTCAACCAGACGGAGATTCTGTCGTTATAACTATAACCCCCCCCCCCCCCCCTCCCCCCCCACCCCCCCCCCCCCCCCCCCCCCCCCGCCCCCCCCCCCCCCCCCCCCCCCCNTTCTGTCGTTATAACTATACCCCCCCCCCCCCCCAACCCCCGTGACGACTTCACTGTTACCACCATGTCTGGCTCGACACCTACGTCCTTCACTGTAATATCTCCCACCGCTTCCTCTTTTCAGACTGTCTAAAAACTCCCCCCCACCCCCAGCAAGTCCACTTTTTGCCTTTGTGACACTCGCAGGCCTGAAACAAGTTGCTACAACGCAGGAGAAGCAGACACGGCTGGTACACCGAGGGAAGAGATAGGTTCGTCTGGGGAATACGAAAGGAGTCTTCCCCATCTGTTTTTTTTTTCTTCTTGAAATTATGGGTCCCAATATTGATGGCTCTCTCCTGGCTCGATAGGTAAGGAAATTCGCGACGTTCAGGATCTCGAACGCGATCCGCCTAACTTGATCGGTTTTCTTCCTGCCAAAAATGATGACGTTTCAATTGCCTTCACGCAATAGCAGGAATAGAAAACGACTCAACCAAAAATTACCTCTTTTTTGCCGATTCCTGATTCGGGTTCGCTTGTCTCGGGAACAACCGAAAAATTTTTTAGAGCCCTTAAAAAATCATGATGAATGCTGCAAGTCAATCAAGTCTCAATAATGGGTGAAATGAAGTCATCGACTAGGTACATGAAGTAAAAATCCATTTTCATTCAATGTGTGTCACGCGATGCCAGTGAGGAACAGCGAAGCTTGCGATTACGTGTCACGGCCACCGAGCCAGCGGCATGCCTTGGCATGTGAAAGGAGCGTGAGAGGTTCACTTTCCCAGTATCGATATCCTCTTCCACAGGACGAACACTCCGACGTGATTCGAAGAAGACGGTAGGGTGCGTGATGCGTTTCTGTAACTGGGTGAGTCATTATGCACTTGTCAAGCTATTTCCTTTGTGGTATTTTTCCCCCTCGGTTGCAATTCACTGCATGCCTCTAGCCATAACGACCATTCCCTTCCGCTGGAGGCCAGACTCCGAGAGGGCTCAAAATCATCACGAGCATGCAGGCAGCAGGAACCGGGGAAAGAGGAGGTTCCTATGCAAAGCCCTTCACGATGTGGCAAAGGTGGATAACTGCTCCATCCCAGTTATTTATAGCTACTTAGCTTAGAATAGAGGTGCTGCCGCTAGAAATCACAGTCGAGAAAAAGGATATTGATCTTTGGAGCATTAAATTCGCTAGTGCTGACAAACTCGAAACCTCATCCTTATTCAAGTAAACTTTTCTGGTACATTCGTTGTCCCAAACTCTAGTGTCATCTCTTGTAGCTTTGACAATTGCTGGCGAGAATGCAGAAATCATTTTGCGTCGGGCTACTGAATTTTGTCTAGATAGCGATTTCACATGAGGTAAAAGTAAGTGCATTAGGTAACTGGAGATTTTCCTGACATACACAAACAGGCAAATCTTGGAGTTCAGCAGAAGGGAATGTGGGAATTCGGAATGGACGCAATCTTTTGGTAATTATGGTGTGGCTAGATAAATAAATTACTCTCTACAATTGTGAGATTTCGTTTCATTTTACCAGCAAGAAAAGAAACAGACATTATTAAATAAATATGCCCATTATATACAGTAATAGAGAAAGTAACAAAGGCGATTACCAGTAACGTTTAGTTATAATTCTGCTGACTACCTTGGAATACAGTTGAATTTCTCGAATCTCCACCGATTCCGATGTAGTGCAGATGAGTAAGAAAATCTCACTGGATCTTTGCTTTGGGATTTCCATATCCTACGTACGAAACATAAAGAAAAAGATGAAGAGAGAATAAAAGAAAAAGGCATTCAGTAAATCCTCCCCTGGGACGGATGGGTTGTTTCGAGCACATGGAACGGGAGCGGTATAAATAAGGTGACGGGCGAAAGTAGAAAGAAAGGGAGGAGGAACGCAAATGCATTCCTCATATGAATACTCGTACAGGAGGAGGGGGGATGGTAATCCGAGTGGCTGGCACGTTTTGGCGCATGAGACTAGGAAAGGGAAATGATGACACGTGAGGCAGGGAATGGGGAATGAAAATACATGTGAAAATGGATCATTTTCCTCGGTCAGGTCGTCGCCGGCCGTGTCAGGTATGATTGAGCAAAGCACTACTACTTGGTAACTGGCATACTTAATTTATGTGTCATCTGAATCATGGGTCATTCCACCACACGATGGAAGAAAGCTGCTCATATTACTGAAAAGGCACTGAAAGAGGCATGCTCCAGAAACGATGCCGAATTTCGATTCTTCGACTGTGGTAACATGGAAGTCGTCATTTTCATGACATTTGACGGGGTGTTTGATTGGCTATCCCGGTTCCAGTGTTTGAACGCGAGTGAGGCGTCCCAGTGGGAACCATGATCGGGTTTAATTTGAACGAACTTAATTATATCTTACCAAATTTAGGTCGTGAGTCCTTGAAGAGAGTCAACCTTGGCAAGGATTGAACAAGGCATGACCCGGACACACGTTTCTGTCGATGCCAAAATCACCAAGTGGAACGTCCTAGGTGAGTCTAAGTTGATGTAACACTGATGTCAACAAAACAGAAGCTGAAATGCGTGACAGTGATGGCTTATCGACCTACGATGCTCCTCTTTACTACCCACTCAGGAGATATATACTTTCTTACCCCCCAATAACGGAAGCTTTCAGTGCAGTTCAATAAAATTGCAAAGGAAAATTTTCTTAAATGAATTTACGCTGGGCGATAGCGATAGGAATGGGCACCCGTGATTTCAAGCATAATCCCTGTTCACAAATGTGAACTTTTCCTCAACCCTAAACTATTTAAGTCTGTACAAATAATATGTTGTCAACATCTACTTGACTTTTACAATAATTTTTCTCTGGAAATGATTCCTTTGTCCAGTTCAGGACTTCTTTCCTCGACGGGATTTGCAGACTGGGGAGAAGCTTGGCCTTTTTCAATAAATAAATGATTGAAATATAAGAGATGTAATGGATGGGCATAATGGAATTGAGGAGGGGGGGGGGGAGTTTGGAAGGCCCCCCTTGGCTTATACCAATTTAACAAATGGTTGCCAATCATTTAGACTCCCTGTGGGGAATTATTAATTTTTTCCCATTAGCATATTCATAGCTTAACCCTTTACTGAACTATTTATGAAAGGGTTGAATAAAATTCGACGCTCCTGAAGACACTGAAAGCAGGTATTTTGCATCAATCTTGCAAAATTATTGCTATTGCATTGTGACGTTTCATTGCAAATTTGAGTTTTCGCGTATTTGGGGAACTTTAAAAGAAAAAAAAGAAGCTACAACGTGTAGACTTTTGAAGAGGTATTGCAAGGATGAAAGGGAAATAATGAAAATTATCCGCTAGAATTTTTCATAAAGACAAGATATGATTTCATCTATACTTTGTCTCCCGTACTCTCCTGTACAGGAAAGTGACTCTTCGCACTTTCCTGTTAACGCCATCTCTTTTCAATTCTTTAAGCACCAGAACGGTGCTTAATTGTCCTCTTCCCTGATAACGAGAAATTGCCATTTGAAAAGGAAAATTAATATTCGGAAGGGTCTCTAAATCCCATTTTAATCGTGACATGATACGCGCGATTGATAAATCATGTCATTTATGTTTCAATCTCGATTTCACAGAAAGGAGAGAAAACGGGGAAACAAACAACAGGAACATGTCCGGAAAGCAAAGCGCCTCAAAGGTTCGTTTACTGTCAAACTATTTCGTAGAGAAGAGCAATGCTTACAAGAGGTGCTCTCTATTTGGCAGGAGAAGCACAGTTGTGAGGAAATGAGGAAGTTGGCTTGCCTGACTCAGCTGGAAAAGTATAATGCGGCAGATCCTCGACAGGATCAGAACATGAAGGTTTGCCTTCCTGGATACGAGGACCTCCCTTTCTGTGAAGGTGCCAAGAAGTATCAAGAAGAATATTATCCAGAGGCAGAAAACGGGCTCATTCATTTCCTGCTGGGTACGTCCTCCAAGGTGATAAACAAGAGGAGCTGTTTCGTAAATTGGAAACAGCAAAACAAAGAAACCTAGTGAAGATGTGGAAATTCCAAAGCAGAAGCCAATATTTTTTACTGGCTCAAGGAGGAATCGGCACATACTCCCAGTTTCATTGCCAACGATTATGATTTCAACACCACGTTCTACAAAGCAATAGGGATCGCGGGTAAATGGACAAAAAAGCAAGAGACAAGCTGGAAACGAAAGGGATTTACTATCGTACACGGTGACCATGATGCATGCGGGATCATCTTCGATGGCGAAAGAGTTCTTGTTCTCTTTTTTGAGGTGAAGAGTAGAACGCGAACAAATGAGGAGAGCTCCCTGCAGGATCTCCTGGGAAAGGCCGAATATCAGCTCCAAAAAAGCAAACAGATTTTTCAACAAATCGTAGGAGCAACAGCATATGAGCATACTTATCTCTGCTGCTTTGTCGCTCTCCCATACATGTCTCGGAGGGAAGTAGCTTCTTCCTTGAGGTGTGATTGCGATGCGAACATTCTCACAGCGGACGACCTGGCATCGCGTCGTGCCAAGGAATTCCTCGAGGAAAGAGGGATCAATCTCACCAGGCGGGAGACAACAGACGAAAAAGCCAAGGAATGCTATTTGGATGTGGTGAGGACGTACGTGGCCGCCTCGGCATCTGTGGATGGAATACCTAGAACGATGCAAGATCTCCACGAGAATATCGAAGAAAGAATGAAAATAGCCTGAGTTCTTCTCACCCCTCATCAAAGGAAGATTTTGGACGAGGACCGGTCTGTTCCATTCCTGACTGGGGGACAAGGCACGGGAAAGACCTACCTACTTCTTCAAAGAGCCAAACAATTAGCAGAAAGGGGGGAAACGGTCGTCATCGTGAACATGTCGGAGGGAGAGCTGACTCAGAATATGAAAAAGTGGCGTGAGTCCTGTAAGTTCGGCGAAAATATTACGATCATGGATTCTTCTGAATTCCTTGGCAGTGATCGACGAGGAATCGACCTTCTTTTCGAGAAAATCAACGATAAAAAACACACCCTGTCAAAGCCTTTGGATCACGTGGCGTCCCAGCGGTGACACATGCACCGAGACTCTTGATGTCCAGAGGATTGTGGATACTTTGGAGACCTATAGGATTCCTTTAGGTTCCTATATGATTCCTATAGGATTCCTATATATTCCTAAAGGAATGTATAGGAATCCTATAAGACATTTTCGTAAGGGCTTCGACATAGACGGAAAGGATCCGGTGAAAATCGGACAGAAATGGAGAGACCTTGCAGCCAAAAAAGAATGTCAAAGCCTTTGGATCACGTGGCGTCCCAGCGGTGACACATGCACCGAGACTCTTGATGTCCAGAGGATTGTGGATACTTTGGAGCAAGAAAAGGTGGAACTGCTCAAAGAAGTGAAACGAAGCACGAAGGAGGTCGGGGAGTTTGTGATGGAAGTGACCCGATTCATTCAGGAAAGGTTCCCCTGCGTCTCTTACCTCCCCATGCAAGGCTTGGATTATGGACACCTCAGGGATCATACGTTTGAGGGAAAACTAATACCCCAAGTTATCTTCGTCCGAGCTCCTCCGACTGACTATGAAGTTTACCGATGGGCAGGAGAGGCTATAATGGCTATTCGATATTGGATGCCAGATACTGAAACCTTCATCATCATCACCAGGACACATTGAGAAAGGAATCTGTTGGTGCGGGAACTCGGAAGTCGACTGGGATAAGGAGTCCCCTTCCTCGACTCTCAAGGGACACTCCCAGGACACCCCCAACCTCGATTCCTCATCTTCGATCAGCACCAGGCGACTGGGATGTCATTCCACAACCTCATTCTCTTGGATGATGGAAAATGGTTATATCGCTCTTGGTCTCGAACGGTGGGAATGGCCCTTGGAAGCCTCCACGTGATCACGGTAGACCCATTGCCCTCTGGTCGCTGGGAAGAACCTGCACAAAAGGGACTCACCGCCTGTTGCTCACTCAGAAATCCTAAAAAATCACTTCCAGGTGTTTCCGATGATTCACTGGACGAGTCTTCTCATGCAGAGATTTCGTGGACCAGGTGCCCGGAAGAAAAGTCTTACCCTTGGCCCGATGCCGAATCCGAGGAATGGAAGTTTTTGCTGCTCTTCAGACCAATTCGTTCTGGAAAAACTGCATTCCTTTTGGATAAGCTGAAGAGAAAGGCAGAAATTGAAAAAAAGGAAATGCGGGAATCTGAGGAGACTTCATCGAAATGGAAAACGCCGGAAGACCGCAAAGACAAAAAGGAGGAGTGCAAACATCGGATTATGTTCGTGGACTGCAGCAGATGGGACAGAGATAACTATCCTCCAAGTCTCTCACTGGTGAACGTGAGAGAGAGGATGAAGAAGAGAAAAATGTTGAACATGGTCGAGGTCAACGACGTCCACGACCTCATCCAGCAGCATGGGCTAGGGGAAAATCCGTTTCCCGACCCCCAGATCATAAAATAACTTTTGGTGGAGATGCTGGAGAAGTGCACGAACGAAGGAGAAAGACTCCATGTAGCCTTCGACAACGTACCCGTTGGCGGTATCGGCTTACCTGGAAACACGGAGGGTTTGAGGGTGGAATGGGAGAGGATCATCTCGGCATTCTCGGGCCATGCCTCTCTCGCTTCTCTCACCATCGCCTTCGACTCCTATATCTTCTATGCTACGATGACCGTCGATGTGAAACAGTTCAAGAAGGGATTCCAACTCTCTTCGCAAACAAGTAAGATCGCTACTCGTGACATGCACAGGCAACGTACAATGAAGTGTCTACTATCCAACGGTCCCTCCAAAAAGGAAATGTTTTGACGAATGCCTTCACGTTGAATTATTTTTAATTGCATTCATGAGGTGGACGCGTTCTCACAGTTTCCAAGTGATGGCGGCATTCGTGTTTGACGAGGACAGGATACCATGTCCGACCTGGGTTGAAAATCCGGAAGGAGTCGGCTAACTTGAATCGCTCTTGTTAGCAGCCCAATTTTCACCCAGTGTGGTTCCATTTAACACATTCACGGCCGAAACTTAAATATCAGATCGTCGTTAGATTGCCAGGGTTTCTTTCGGGTCTGCGAAAATGTGTGTAATGTTTTAGGAAAAAATAATAATTTCGGGAACAAATTTATTAGCGATAAAAATCGGAAATATGTAATAATCACTTGGTAGATTTCACCTTTGATTTCTTAATCCTGATCAGGCGAGGAATCTGTCTCAAATTCCGACACGAGATCAATTTATCAGCATCTGCAGCGCTTGAAATGTCTCTCTTACGCGTTTCAAATTCATAGCTTCAACTTGTGGGTCCCCTGCGAGGGCAGGTAAAGAAAGTGTGGGATCCCTTACGGAAATATCCTATTGGAAACCTATAGATATTTCTTATAGGAAATGTGTAGACTTTCCTATAGGTTTTTGAAACAGGAAAAACCTATAGGATGGGGACAGGGTCGTATAGGACTCTTGACCTATAGGATTCGGGGAGGGTTTTTGGGTTTTCAAACCCTGGCATTACAACGGGAATGGCCGTCGGGGGTCAATATTGGCGCAGCATTTTGTGTAAATTAATTACCGAGTAGAGGTTTTCCCATAATTGAGGGATTTCCTATTTCCAATACTTCTACTGTCCATGAGCACGTATGTCGCTAGAATGAGCAGGATAGCGCATCCATTTCTTTCGGTAGAGAAAAATGATTCTTCTCTCCACCTGTGAAAATGACAGACGCAGTCTGATGCAAAGAACATACGCTCCTTTCTTATAATATGATCGTACCCGGTTCTCATAGGGAATATGAACACATTTCTGGCCTGGACTCCATAATTCTTTCGGGAATATAGGGATGACGAATAAGGGAGTGTCGAAGTTTATTGTTTGCTACAATGAGGCAAGGTGAGACATTCGGGGAGGTACAAAACACTCCTATGAGAGGTGATTCCATGGATAGAGAGAAGGGCACGTTTGTGTACTGTGAGTCGTGCGAGAACCCCATACCTCCATCTAGTGGCCTAGAGGAGAATCTCAAACGGAACCCTGTAGTTCTTATAGGGTTCCCTATGGGTGCTTTATGTCCAAAAGGGAGACCTAAAGGTCATATATGGAACCCTATAGGTCCTAAACGGGACACAATAGGTCTTACAAGGAGCCCTATGGGTCCAATAGGGAACCCTATAGGGCCCAAAGGGAATCCTATAGACCCTATAGGGGACCTATAGGATTTCTATATGTTCCTCTAGGGTTATAATACATAATAAAATCTTTTCCTATGATACATTTTCATAAGGGGCGATTGAAATGTGTTCATACATTTACGTTACCACTCATCCCAATTTAATGAGATCGCGATTCCAGCATGCCCAGGAGCTTCCTTCAATGACCACGATCCTGGACAACGGACTCAAGATTAACCTTTTCGTCGCGGAGTTTTTAACGACCGGCTGCCACCGCTTTGCTGTTTTTTTTTCTCACGTACTGTGAGTTTTCCTCAATCGCAGAATGTTAACCGTCTTGTTGCGACTGACAGACTGACAGACAAAATCCACTCATATTTCGCGCTTTAAATGATTTAACTCTTTCGTTGCCTAAGTAAAAGAAAACTGAAATTTTTTGTAGCATAAAGATAATGTACTCCAATGCAAACGAAACATGCAATATTTTATTAAACCTATTTATTTTCTTATTTATAAATAATTAGTCTAGTATTTCTCCGCGTGTTCTCGCATCAAGTCACGCAATTGCCGCCCTTAATTGTGTGGAACCTTTCAAGAAAAGGTACGACGCAGGTTGGAGGCTCTCCAGGACATGTAGGGCAGAAGAATGTAGAAAAAAGACTGAATAGATGGTGTTTTTTCATATTGCCTATTTAATAATTGCCTATTACAATAGAATAAAAGATGGTGTAAAGTTTGAAGTTATAGTTCCATAAGTCACCCAAATGATGTCCCGGGGGTACGGTATTTTTAAGAACTTGGTGTGAGTAATATCAACCACCGTAGCCAAAGGAACATCGAAATAGACCTTTGTTGACCTCCATGGTAGGGAGAACTAAACACTGTGAAAAAAGTTGACCATCGCTGCGAAAGGATAAAATGAACACCCGAAAGGAAAACCCTAAAAATTGCTTAAGGAAATCGTAAATAATGAAGATTAGGGCACGTAGGACTTCCTGGACCCCATCTGTCGATACAGCGGAGCGCTACATAGAAGTCCAACAGTTCATTGGAATTCATCACCATCAGGAATGCCTCTTCAGATTTCCCATCCTAAACGAGCGGTAATTCACGGATGTAAATTTGAGGTATTTGAAACTGTGAATAGCCCTATATTCCAAATGCCCTGCTATCTTTTTCTTATTGATTACGGTTGGAGGATCTATGACATCAATTAGCTACCTATTCGAGTTTGCCTTAGTTTGGCTCGTTATGTGTTTCTCTTTTTCCGCTCAACAGATGTGAGGGTTTTGGAGGGATGCCGGAATGTGGACTTTCCCCGCCTTCTTCATCACGTCCTCTCCCACGAATCGCCCCTTGAGCTACGGGTGAAGCCAGGGACCCTGAACACCCGACCCCAGCCTTCTTCCCTCGTTTTTGGTGTTCGACCCACCCTCATCACCTCCCCTGTTGGGTTGCACTATCACGGAGGATGGAAGTGCATCGGTGGCCGGGGTCGAGGGTGCATCGCCATCACCGCTGCTGCGTTCTTCCACTCCCAAACTCAGGTATGTTCCATCTGTCGTTTATTTGCCCATCTCGTGGCACTGCCGCAACGATGAGCAACGGTTCCAATTCCAATCATAGTTGCCATGAAGGACGATAGTTTTCTTGAGTGATATATTTCTTTAAAGCACCCAGTGAGGTGCAGTCTATTTTCTTTGCACCTAGAACCTTGTAATGTTGCAAAATTTTGAGTAAAGCTAAAGTAGGAATAAAATTTTGTATTTATTGATAACCTGTGAAACAAAATTAGTTTGTTTACAGTTTTACAATTAGCATGCAGTTTACAGTTAAACTAATTTAAAGTTGTGCAAGTAAAACAATCTTGCAATTTGTTTCATTTGCACAACTTTATGAAAGCAGCCACATCTTTAATAAGGTAAGGGGCTCCCCCAACAAATGAAACACAGGTTCTCTCTGTCTCCTTTAGTGGAACAGTCTAATTCACTTGTGCAGGGAGTCACCATCCATAATTGCTGTGACTTCTCAATGAATGCTCCATATCAGCCTACACTGTAAAAAATAATTCCAACTAAGGCATCAGAAACAGGGTTTCCGTTTAATGCTCGGAGAAGCGGATTCCGATTCATAGCGGAAACCACGTCTCCTATTTTTAGGGTAAACATGCTGTTCCGAAAAAATTCGGAATCGATCTCTCCGACTGAAGCGAGTTATCGAACTTTTCTCTTACTTTTCGGAAAATTTCAATCCGTAGTCGGAATTGGGTTTCCTTTCTAGGATGTAATTTTCGTCTCATTCCGGTTTTCCTTTAATTGCTTTCATTATTCAAATACAGCTCCATTTCCATTCGAAATGCTGCATGATACTCCATTATCATTACGCAGTCTCCCCTGTTAATCTGTGAGTATTTTTGTTCTTCTCTTTCGTGAGGAAGTTGTACTTTGTATTCACAAACGCGATTATTCAGTACCTCCTATTAAGCACTTCCGAGATCGCAATTCATTTTCTCCCCCCTCTCTTCTCAAAGAATGTGTTAGGAGAGAACGTCCCAGTCTTGCATGTTTCATACTTTGATTAATCAAAGAAGAGCGGACTGCCATCAGCCAGGAAATGTAGACGATGTCGGTGAATTCGGGCGTCTATCGTTTTGGAGCAGTTCCACTACCAACGGAAGGAGCTGTCATGCTCTTCAGCTCCCCTGTAGCTGATAGGGAAATACACATGAAAATATATTTCTTATTCAGAATGAGAGCTATGGGCTTTTCGAAGCATCACGGTGAGATAGTTAAGGCGATATCGGAGGCTAGTGGGAGTCATCTATCGTTCGAGTTGGAAACTTAAGGCTTCCTTTTGGTGGAAATACCGAAAGGTCTGAACGATCACGAAGGATATTCCGCTGAATATTCGAAACAATTTTTTTTTACGCAAACGAGGAAAAGGGTCGTCCGCTCGAACGTCGGAATTCGGATTTATGTCCCTTAGACTTAATATTTTGTGAAGAGGAAGGGGAAATTTTCGAAAAAGAAGAGGAAGTGGGTTTTCCGAAGAAATGCAGGAAATATATTCCGAGCATGAGGCGAAATCCAGGTTTACATGTCCTTCGTCGGAAATTTTTGCTATGAGGAATAGGAAATTCCCGAAATATGTTTTTCAGTGTAATAGAAAAGGATGGTTTTCCTTCCAGGGGAGTGGCGAGAGCGTCAACCCTTCTAGGTATATGCATTTAAAATAATGCCGAATCATATTCGAGAGAGTATCTTTTTGGCTATAATCAGACTCTTTGATGAAAGCCTGAGATAGGAAAGCGGAAAATTATGATGCATGCATCCCTATTCAACGGGGCGGAAGAAATGCTGGAAGAAGTCTACGAAATTCAGTTAGGGAACGTACTATCGGCTCGACTTCGCCTAGATTACTCACAAAGGAGGAATTAGTTTTAGGGAAGACGAGAAAGGAATGGCTTTTTCCCTGAACCCATAGCCTTCCTTCCCGTAGGCTTTGAAGTTTTTTCGTTTGTTGCAAGCCTTTAAACTTCTCTTTATATTCAATACTGCCTTGGTCTGTATAATCTACGGCCCCACCCCACATATGTCGTTTGATTGCGCGTCCACTTCCTTCGATAGAAAGAAATATTATTCACCCCTCGATCTAAAGAAACAGAAGACAGACCCTTCGACCACGTTTCTTTATTGAAACTCCATTCGGATGGAGCCTTCTCATTCTCCATCTACTCAAAGAGAAAAAGGGGATATTTCTTGCCTGGACTCCATGATTCTATCTGAAAGATGGGGTTGACAAATAAGGAACTGTCGAAGTTTATTGATTGCTACAATGAGGTAAGGCGAGACATTTGGGGATGTAGAAAACACTCTTGTGAGAGATGATTCCTTGGGAAAGGGGAGGGCACTTTTGTGTCCTTTGATGAATGCGAGAACTCAATACATACATCTAGTGGCCTAGAGGAGAACTACAAACGGAACCCTATAGGCCTATAGGGTTCCGTATAGGCACTATAGGGAACCCTATAGGCCCTATAGGGGACGCTATAGGTCCTATAGGTTCTAAAGGGAGACCTATAGGCCCTATAGGTAACCCTATAGGTTCCATATGGGACTGTATTGGTTCTATAGGGAACCATATAGGTCCCAAACTAAACCCTATCGGGCATATTGGACCCTATAGGAATCCTATAAGACATTTTCGTAGGAGAATACAAGTCAATGATGGGCAAGCAATTTTTAGAGAGATGGTTTCTCCATCAATAATGCCGTCTTTTTTATTTAGGGAAATGTTGTGGTGCTGGTCTCAGACGAAGAGATGCAAAGTATTTTCGCTGAAACTCTGAGCATGATGAACTCAAAGGTTGGGTCAACAGCCTGGGAAGCACCACTAATATATCAAGTGAAGGATTACCGAGGGTGTGAAAATTTTGGCGTAATGTGCGGGGGGGTGGAGGACGCATGGATGGTGGAGGGGATCTCCCGAGCCATCCAGACTCTCTACATCGTCGACGGGGGAACTTCTGCTGCAGCACAAAGTCGGATGAGACTCTGGATGGAGATGGAACGAAGAGGCCTTCTCATCCATCGCCCTTCACCGTCTTCCAATGTCCTTGAATCCATCCCCAATGATGAATTGAGGGCATTAAAGGCCCTTAAATCCCTTTCAGATGATGATTGGAGGACGTTAAATGAAAAAAGCCTATTTCTAAAGGTACAATTTCGAGTCTCATGGTCATCGTTCTCCTCGTTCCCAGATACCATATGTCTACTACTTGTTCGTCTTCTCATGAATGCATGCATTTCGATTACTCCATCATGTATGCGTTCCATTTTGCAGATCCCTCAGGATACGGGGATGAATGAAGATGCAAGGGGAGGGATTTCTTCTCCAGCAGGTAATTCGAAACCAGAAGTTAATCTCACAATCACCATCATTTCTTGTGGAAATGTTAGGAAGAGCGAATTGATTAAAGATAAGGAGGAATCGTCGAGGAAATGTTAAGCACGCTTGGGCAATTGTAATAATAACTAGAGACTAGCAGCATAGGTACAGATCTGGCATTCCACTGGTTCCTGTACCACTGGATTTATTTTATATATTCACCGCATCTTAACCATCCAACCTTGAAATAAATAACAGCTCTCATTGGTTCGGCGTAGGCCTTTATAAAAGGTCCGTACAATAACACAAGTTCTCCTTGGTCCGCGCGTCCGCGTCGCGTGGAGATGGGAGGACGATATGAAGTATAGGATGCCAGATACAGCATTTCGCACTTACGCTAGTAACCCTCTCTACACCACCGGGAGAAGCAGCTCTCCTCCATTGTCTACTATGAATCCGTCAACCGCTAGGACTGGAAGGGAAGTGGATGTTTTCGTGGAAGACGGGCACCCCGATCCAAGCGGACAGCTGTACATGCGCATTGGGTTGTGTAGTCCGGTCGCTATAGTTACTGCGGAGAAATGGAATGAAAAACGACAAAATTACAAGTTACCAACCGACCGAAATATCTGGTGTTTCCCCATAGTACCTATGGGTATGCCATATAATGTTTATCATGCCACATCCTCCTTTAACTAGCAAGACGGAAGGAGATTCCACATTTCTGTCAGCGTGAATGACGATACAGTCGACGCTCCACATATCGAACTTCTATATAAGGAACTTTCCTCATAACGAATTTCTTTTTAGCCTATCCCTTCGAGTTCGGCATAGTGAGCGTAGACTGTACAAAACAAAAGAAGGATAGGTCTCTCAACTCATCAAAGAGAAGTCATGCGACTTCGCTGTGATGTGGAACCCTATAACTTGACTATGGAAAGAAAAAAAAATGTCGATATTAGGAAAATTCGCAAATTCGTCTTTGCAAACGGCGAGGATGACTATCCATTACTGCTTTTCGTTTCTCCATTTTAACTGATTGAAAACTAACACATCTTAATCGGGCCGTATTAGCATGCCAATTTCCCCATATATTTTTGCTAAAGAGGTGAAGGAATATTTCAGTGAACGTAGAAATCGAAAAACAGAAAATCAAACAGAAAAAAGAACATCTGGTTTTCCCGCAGAAACGGGTTAACCAGATTAATTTTTGCAAAAAAAATAATCTGGCTTTCCCTCCAGAAGAAAAAGAGACGAATGAAGGTAGGCGGAATTAGTGAACAACGAATGAGCGAAAGCCAATTGGGAAAAGGAGTAAACCGTAGGTAAATAGGTAAATAGATGTTAGGATTTTCAGTGAGTATATCATCGTTTCTGCCTTCCACGAAAAGAATAGCGGTTATTTCTCTAGGGAATACACTTAGAGCAACAAATGGTGTTTTTCCAACTTGGTTCAAGGGGCAACCGGAAATATGAAGCACTCCTGAAACGCTTCTTCTCACATGTATCTAAAGATGAAGAAAAAAGTTTCATTCTTTTATTCCCTTGTTTTTACTGGACTCCTCCATTCCTGAAAGGATTTTTAAAAAAAATATTTTAAACTCTGATTCCATTTTCCTAACAGGGGAAAATAGGATATTCGCCATGGGGAAAGGTGGAGACGGGCGATTGGGGATGTGGGAAGTGCACAAGAACACTCTCTGGGTCCGGGAGTCGCATTCCTTATCGGACATGTTCCTCGCTCACTCCTCAATGCTGATCCACGGGACAGGGGGAGAAGTCCGGATTCTTGATCTGGAGGGTAAGAATCCAAATGAAGCCCCTCACGGATGGGACCATAAACTCCCAATCGCCCCCTCCTTTCATCGCGAAAAGGACGACGGGGGTGGGGATCCTGGACTCTCTCTTTCTCTTGGGAGGGGAGAGAAATCCCCACGAAGGACGCCAGCTTGATCTCATTAGTGACACTTGGATGGATCTCCCGAAGATGGCTTGGGGGAGACAGGACGCAGCCCCGGCGATGTGGGACCCCCATACCATCCTCGTCTTGGGGGGGAAGAACCTTGAAATAGAGATATTCCTCTCCAACTGCGAGTGTTTGGACATGAGAATGGGCCAGTGGTTCCCCTTTGCCCTAACCATGCCCCTTGCCATGAATGCTCACGCAGCGATCCTCTACGATGATCATGTCTACATCTCGGGGGGATTCGTAGATGGGGAATCTCGGAAGAAGGTGTGGAAATGCAGGGCGAATGGGGGAGGGCCCTGGGACGAACTTCCCTCTTTGCAATTCAAAAGACATAATCATGGTATGATGGGAGACGGCGCGGGGGAACTCCAAGTCATCGGTGGGAGATATGAAAAGGCGAGTGAAGGGGCTGCGGAAGTCCTCTCCACGGAGACGCTGACCCTGGATGGAGGAAGCGGATGGGAAACCAACCATAAACTTTCTTTCATGAATGTGTGGAAGGCAAGTTCCATGAAGTTCGTCAGCGGATGGTGATTCCCTCCCCCATATTCCGGGTTCTCTTAATCTGACGTGGAGGAACCTGGGGGCAAGGATGGAGAAAGACAGAGTTCTGTTGCACAAGGCACTTTTCCCAACAATTTATACTCTAATATCTTACCACGCAAATGCAGACTGCGAATGATTCCGCGACTGCGATAGTGGAAAGGGATATTTCAAAGGCCTCTGCTCAGTTCACGTGACCGCAGCTCCGTCCCCACAATCATGGTCTGCATTTTATCGCCCTAGTCCGCACGTGTTTCTTTGTACCAGCATTGCACGTTCATGATGAATTATACGTGATTTCTCGTAAGTCTACATGTCCAGGTCAAATGTAAGAAAAATTTAAAGTCCTCTCCTACCCCGAATATTTGGCTGATGTAGTTCAAATGTTATTCGCTGGAATTGTACGTTTCTGCTGTTTAATCCAGCTTTGGATTTGACTGTCGGTTGAACTCAAGCGAATAAAATTCAGTTGGAAGCCAGGCGATCCTAAGTCGTGGAACTGCATGAACAAGGCATGAAAAGATCGGACATTGAAAAGGCGAGCAACAAGTTTAACTCGAGCCGAGCATTCATCAAAGACATCGAGTCGATAATTTGAGGCAGGCTCTACCGCCAAACGATCTGGAGGCAGCAGGAAAACGATGAGAAGGAAGAAATCGGCCAACCAACCCTTACGAAAATGCCTTTTAGAATTCCTATAGGTTTCCTATAGGGCCCATAGGGAACCCTGTAGGCTCTATAGGGTTCCGTTTGGGACCTATATGGTTCCCTATAGGGCCTATTGGGACCCGAATAGTACCCAATAGGACCCGAAGAGTTCCGTATAGGACCTATAGGGTTGTGTCTGAAGTTCTCCTCTAGGCCACTAAATGGAGGAATGGTGTTCTCGCATTCCTCACTGTACACAAAATGCCCTCTCCTTTATCCATGAATCATCTTTCACAGGAGTGCTTTGTATGTGCCCATATGTCTTGCCTTGCCTCATTGTAGCGATTAAGAAATTTCGACACTTTCGTATTTGTCATCCTCATCTTCCCTGTAGAATCATGGAGTTAATTTTGTTCATAGCGTACACAAGTGGCTCACGTCTTCAACCTTAAATCCAATACCACCACGAATTGCATTTAACAAAAAGAATCAAATAGGGTAAAAAAACCCAGTGATGGACCAGTCCCCAGTGATGGGTTACAGAACATAAAAATTCCAAAGACTTTGCTTCCATGGCACGTCTACCCTTGTTATGACATATGCAAGCAGCATTCAAGCACATACACGCTTTAGAGGTGGTCATGGAACAAATGCCTAGTTTTTGTAATTTTTCTGCGACGTGGCCCATCACTAAGAACTCGCCCTTAACAGGACGATCACTGGGTCTTTTATCCTACATCTTTTCTCAGTGTTCTAGAGAAAATAGGAACGTTGTGGCCACCGCAGAAAAGAGCTGAATTAACCACAATTCTCTCATCTCTGGTCTCGCTAAGTATGGGGGATATTATTTTGTGATGGCCGATTCAGCTGCATAAAGAGGCCAAATCCAGAGCTGGAGATTCGCGATCCTGCCCCTTTCTGCTCGAACTGGATTAATCAGTGGCGTAGCGAGGGGGGGACGGACTGAAGCCCCCCCCCCCCAGTTCGGTTGTAGCCCCCCCCCTAACTCTGGTATAAATGCATCCGCCAGTTTCTTATGAGTTTTGTATATACGCAGGCTCTTCTGAGGATCACAGCGCTCCTTAAGCCATTGCAGCTTTATTCGAAAA
Source organism: Darwinula stevensoni (assembly GCA_905338385.1). Classification (NCBI taxonomy): domain Eukaryota; kingdom Metazoa; phylum Arthropoda; class Ostracoda; order Podocopida; family Darwinulidae; genus Darwinula; species Darwinula stevensoni. The sequence continues at coordinate 18,063 of CAJPEV010001189.1, forward strand.
GAGATACAAGAAGGTGAAGGCATGTGGTTTCCAGTTTTTTAAAGATAATTTGGGAAAATTTCTGGTATTTTTTCAAGTGGATTTTGATCTCATTTGAAGCGATGAAGTGATCTTCTGGTTTTCCTTCGATGACCGATGATGAAAAAAGATCCGTCAACACCGCGACGTTCGATGAGGAAGGTCGGTCAAGAGGTAGGAATTTCGCACGAGTCGGTGTGGAGGATCGTCAAGAACAACCTTGGACTCAAGGCTCATAGTCAGTCGCAGTGAGAGGGCTTCCACTGCGAGGGCGATCAGACGATGCACCGAGCTACTCGTCGAGAAATTTTGGCAATTCGCTTTCCCGAGTCTTGCAATCACTTGATGGCTTCTCTTTTCGATTTCAATCTTAAAAAACCAAAATGACGGCTATTACTTAAAAGATGTTGCACTCAGTGGAAAGAGCAATAAAAATACTATAAAATGGTATGGTTGCGAAATATTAGGAAAATGTTATTTGCTTAAAAATATTGACTTTAAAAATCCCACGAAATTTTGTGACACCCTGTATATCTTCAAAAGCAAATAGTAGCAGACGCGTGAGCTTATTACTTCAGCGTTTTTACGCAATACTTTTTTGTAGACGATGTTGACGGATAATTTATTCGTTATATCCATATATGCGAAAATATAAATTTCCTATACATTGCCATTATACAAATATACATTGGCCCAGGGTCGGACAAAAAAAGCTGTCATTTTTGATGAGTCGTCAATCTTATTGTTGGTTGTCAATTCCGATCAAATTTGGTATGCTCCTAGAGTTACACAATTTGAGTTTTATTTTGTGCCGAGTTTCATCCTTCTGGCTTTTAACTAATGGGAGCTGTAATTATTTTCTGATGACTCATTAGAAAACGTTCTCTCAAAAAACTTGAGGCTGGAATGAAAGGGAGGATCGAATTAATGACCTTCATCCCTGCAAGATGCTATAGAGGAAGGTTGGGAGGCACAGCCTCAATGATTTATTGACCGAGCCATTGATTGTGGCGTCCCAGTCTATAGAGGGTTGCATTCAAGAATGGACGTGACATTCGGCACCTTTTCAATTGAAATGAACCTACCAAAACCAATTTGGATTTCCTTTTTTTTTTAGCATTTGTGCATTTTGTTTTTGTTCTGTTTCTTCGCTTGCTTGTTTTTGTCAGTTCTGAGAAATTTTAAGTTAAATGAAAAATGAATACATACTTCTTGATGAGATAAAGTAAATTGAATGGCAATCTCAGAGCTTCTTAAACTTTTGCTTGAAACTCGGCACACAAACCCTATGCAAGAAGAAATCTGCCGCTGTAGAAACAATAACACCAGCAATGTTAATTCTAAAAAAAACTGACTGCTCAATCAAATAGACTTCAAATATTGTCTATTGATATCGATCAGACTTTCTTAAGGGAATCTAGTTGTGAATACTCTTACCTCTCTCTCGCTCTCTGCCTCAGTTCGTGTTCTCATAGGAGCCAGAGATAAGTATTCCAACAAGTCGAAAACATGTCGTTGCCAATTATTCGAAGTATATTCTCTTTTTGAGCACCCCATCCTTCAATCTTGGGATATCGAGAATTCCCCTTTTTTCCGAAAAAATAAACAATGCTATCTCTTTCCTTGGGACGTTGGTCTCTTTCAGAGTGTGATTAGATTAGGCGCCCGCTTCGGCAGAACATAGTGAATCATCCGTCTTCCAGATAAGGATTGACTGAATAAAATCAAACGACCTTTTACCAAAGCTCACGTGACTATGGAATAGGTCCTGAGTCAGATATTTGTGCTGCGATGACGTTTCCTGGAGAACTGCAGGAAGGGCCCCCCCTCTTAAACCGTTCCAACTGGCATCTTAAAACTGTTGGTGACGTCGTCAATGTCATCCGTTCTATATCCCATGCCGTCCTCTCAATATTGAAGAAGCAAAAGTAATGACGTCACGCTTTCACATCCCGGATAATTTCTCCCAACACCTTTCTGAAATTGAATCCTTATCAACGACTTATTGAAGCATCCATGGCACTCAACATCCGCTGCACCACAAGCTATGAATTGAAGGCTCAAGAGAACATTAGTGAGGAAAATAATCTATCATATCATGTTATGCGTAAAGGCTATTCCCCTTCTCGTGTATTTGTTGAATGCTTCAGTGGTCCGATAGCTCTTAGAGCACTTCAATCCGAGTACCAGAGACGCTTCAATAAGTCGCTAATGATAACCCAGGAACGTGTGGATGCTTGAAGAGAGTAGCCTGAAGAGAGGATATATGAGTATGAAGGTTTTAGCTATTGGAAAACAGGAAAATACGAAAGTAAAAATGCTTTCTCCACATTTATTTTTTTTGCTCCACTTTTTCTACATTCAAATCATTTCCTTAGCCAATAATTTACTCAGGATTTCTCTCATTCCATCATGGGTTCCTACGTTTGCGATCGGCCTTCGCGATGACTATCAATGCCCCCGAATTTAAAAAGAATAAGTGATGTTATTCGTTTATCGAACTTGGTAATCGGCCACTGTCAGCTGAATGTCATATTTTCCAGAGTAAAGACCATGAGTATCGTGGAAATCTTTGCGAAAATCTAATTGGAAACCTGTAGCAGAAAAACATGGTACGCCCACCATGCCTTCCAATTTTTTATTATTTTAACACTGAGCGAGAATATATCATTTTGACTTGCGAGATCCTGCCTCCTAACCACTACAAACAGGCCAAATTCGTAGCGTAGACCCTTTTGAACCCAGGGTCGCTCGGCCGTTATTATACATAACAGTAAAACATTATCTTCAAAACTTAACATCCATGAATCAGAGTCAAAGGCTAACTTCAAAATCCTGTGCCTGAGGAGTCCTTGCACTGATAGTGTGAGATTAGATAACAGAGAAGCCATATATCAGAAGATAAATCATCTTGCTCCACTAGTCCTGCATTCCATAGCCTGCCGAAGGAAATGAATGCCGTGTGGTTGTGTTCAAGTTCATGCCAGTATTCAACAGAGTATTTCAATTAGAGTCAGTGGAAGGTGAGTGTTGCATGAAGACTCCAATCAGGTAGTGAAGGTCTTTATTTTAGAGACTCTCGTAACATATATTCATGGAATTATTTTAATAGACAGTCCATTGGACACATTTTACTGTATGAAGTCTCTACTCACCAGGAATTTCTGCATTTATGATCACTTGATTTATTATATAAATCTAGAAATTGGTTCCATCTGAACTGTCTACATTAGGGCGTTGCAGTATGCGATGAATTTCTTGGTTGGTATACCGTTTCTCTACACCAGAGTATACCGGTGATACCGGCGAGGAGCGGGAGGGGAGGGAGGGGAGCAAATGCTTCTGTTACGAACTCCCAGGTAAAAATCCCACGAAGAGAGCGAAGCTTTCTGTTATGATGGAGTGGAGTTAGTCGTGCGTTCCATTCGTATGTGCAAGCCACTCGTAAGGGGATTGGTTCGTTTCAACCAAAATGGATGGATTCAGTAGATGTGCCTGGGAATAATACTGTGATTAAAGTTGCTGGGGGTACTCGAATTATGGATCTTGGAAAAAGGAAGCATCAGTTTATAAGCATATTAAGAGGCAAAATCTAAACATAAAATTAGTGGCAGGTAAATCTGCTGCAAACGGGGAGGAAACAAAGTGCTCTGTTGTCGTGGAAGGAGTCACATTGATCTTCAGAGACTATCACACAAGTAGCACTTGAAAGTATTCAATGAATGTTTCCTTTAGGGCATTGCCAGCTTTCCTTGAACGTCATTGGGAGCATTCTATTGACTGCCTGAATGACCAATATATAGAGGTCAATAACAGTTTGAATTATGCGTTCTCTGAACGACGTGAATTCAAGAATGTGAATTGCATATCCCAAAGAAAAGGGTTTAATGTACTTTAATTTTATAGAATTCCTCCAACATGCAATTGACGTATGGATACGTTCTTTCCATCACATAAATTGTATGCAGTCCAAGTAAGTCCTCATCCCGTGGCAGGTGTCAGAGGCTATAATGTGCCCAATTAGTCTGGCTGGAAGCACTTTCTTCCTTTCTCTGGGATAGGTAGGAAGGCATATAGAAAAACAGTTATCCTACAGAAATTTTCATCATATCTGCATTTATCTTATTGTAAGTCAGACACGCCCTGCACAGAGTTCCCTTTTCATGGGAAAGATGATACGCCCATCTTATCTTTTTTGTAACATTCTCCTTCCTATGAAGTCACCTTGGAAATCGAACCATCCTCCATCAACTGCATCTTTCAAGACAGCGTTTTCTGGAGACTCCTTAGAACGGGTTACGTATAAAGATCGACCTCTCGAAGAATTCAAATTTCTTCCCCTCTGGTTTATGTGGGGAAAGTTCGGTTACCGTGTGGAAGGTATTGGGCACTAATTCCACCCTTATCAGGAATTGATCCGCTATTGTGACTAATTTGGCGTCATCAGGTTGTGCGAACCTTTGGGACAAACCGTTGCCAGATGGATACATCACATATGGTTTAGAAAAACATATATTTCACGTTCAATGAATATCCTTCAAAAACTGGATGTTTTGCGATCAAGCGGCACCTTAACTGACCGCTAAAGGTGCTCATCCGTGTACATTGGACATCCAAAAAACACTTTGAAGACACTTTGAACGTCCTCGAGAGGAATCACGTATTACTTGGGCACTGCCACATGTATAAAGCCTGCAAGTTTCATCTGACCCGTGATTATTCTTAGAGCACCACCACATGAATGGAGCATTATGTCAGCAAATGCAAAGGAAAATAATTTTGTAAAATCCTAGAAACGCAACAGCAATGCTACACTGAGCACGTCCATGGCATTCGTCGAAACGCATTTTTCCTGTCATTCCACGTGGCACCTTAGCACGTCAATGGAGCATGGTGCTGATTGAATGAAAAAATTATATTGATACATAGAGTGTTAGCTTGAAAGCAGAATAATATGTGGAGCGCTCCTTCCAACCCTAGGGAGAGTGTTTCCCCTTTAAATTTACAACATAATTTCTCAGAGTCAGCACACAAACGCGAGACAGGCACCACGAGAAATGAACCACCCAAATGTGGGCGAGTCCCCGTCTCGGAAACATCTACGGTTAGCTTAGTACATCAGCCCAAACGAATGGAGAGAGATAGGAAACATGCAGCAAACAGCGCAGTGACCATTTGCAAATCATATATACCCTGTATATATATATGACTTGGATTGTAGCGCTTTCAACTGATTGAAGGTGATGTGTGCAGCGACGATAGAGCAGGTCATTCCGAAATTTAACAATTTTACATTTTGAGAGATGAACCCCCAAGAAGAAAGTGGAGTGATGGAGTTCTTTTGGGGAACCCGTGTGAACGCAAGTGGCGAACTGACGAATCGCCCCGTATTTCATCATGGACGGTTGAAATCCCTGGATTCACAGCAGCAGGCGGGAAGCACTGCAATGAGCGTTGCAACGTTCCCTTCCCAGTATGGGAGTAAAATTTTCTTACCCTCGTCCATCCGAAAGATTATGAGACGAGAGGGAATCTTCCACTTTCAGTGGAAGTTGCCTCCATTTCTTGTTGGCGATTTGAAAATTTCATTTCCCAAAGGCGCATCCTCGAATGATAAGGAAGAACTCAGTTGAAACCCGAAGTTCATATCTCGAAGCAGACCTGTAGAGCTGTCACACACTCAAAGACCACTTGTCGCTCGGTCTAGCTAGCGTCCAGGATCGCGCAGGCTATATGTTTAATATCCAGACTGCGCAATCAAGATACTCAGGTTCGAATAGCAAACATATGTTTATCTTGTTTAGTACGATGTGAGATTCAAACGAATGAATTTGAGAATTATTTGTTTCCTGCCTCATCGTTTGAGTGTCATGCGTTTCTTTCAAGGGTGAAGCAGGCTCCTTAATATTTTTCTGATAGGGGCGAGGTCTAAACCAACTGTTCACCCTTGCCATTGCATGAATTCAGATATTTAAATGAAATTCATCGTTTTTTTGCTTCATTTTTAATTCCCCATTGTTATATCCATGATTAGTGGGATTATTTAACTTTCATATTTATTTTATTGAAATAATGCAAATTGGACATGCTGATTCCCTGGTTGGGTTAAAGAATTTTACCCGTTGTCGTGGTTCATTGCACGAAAGGCTTCATATTTTTCAGGACTTTTATACATTTTACAATGTACAAACATATGTGTAAATTTACAATATTTCAGAAACACAAGTCGCAATGCGTGACATTAGGTAAAGTGCCGAACGAAAGCATAATAATGACAATTTTAGTTCCATTTGCTTTTTCTCATATCCTGGTCACCTTTGAAAAATTGTTTTCCAAGAACTCTTTTCCACAGGCGGAGCCCATATAAGCCCCAAGACGGTTAGGTCAAGAGAGTGTTGAATGTAAAACTTTATTCCACTCTCATTCCTGAATAATGTAACGTGAAACACGAGGAGAACGTGGCTTCATCTCATCTTTCTCATTGCAGTAACAGGATATTTGTCAGCAACCCACGCTAGCAGGGGACAGCAAGTTTTAATTAACCCAACTGCATCTTAAGATGCAGTTATTATGCTGCAGTTATACTTGGACTTAGACAACACAACAACATTCCTTTAAAAAAAAACCGCTACCATCACCTTGCCCATGCAGAAAAGCAGTTAGTCAGCACAGCTGCCATATTTGATTCCAATGACATGCCTAACCGAATGCGTCAGCTATCATCCGACAAGGTGGCATTGGATTCCGAGGGAAGTTATCACTGACGAAGAAGACAGCTTTATATTCTACTGTCCGAGTTATCTCGCGTGGACTTTTGTAGCTGTTTGTCCATTCATTGGGTTGGAAAGAAAGTCTTGCAACACTCTGTGCAAATTTTTCAAAATTTTATAACTTTATTGAAACCCAATTTCAGTCCACAATGTAATGACCATTGTTGTCTATGACATGTTCCCAACGCACGGGTAACTGCTCGATGCCCTTTGCCCAGAATTCTGGCGATTGCGAAACGAAGAAACGGCCGACATCATTTTCGAGCTCGATCGTCGAAGGCCTTGTCCCGCAGGTGATTCTTGAGGGTCCGGAACAAGTGATAGTCGGAAGGGGCCAAGTCCGGAGAATACGCTGGATGGGGTAAAACTTCCTAACCCGGTTCCGAAATCGTCTGGCGCAACACGTGGACGAGCGTTGTCATGCAGGAGAACTTTGTCGCGTTTGGGACGCTCTTTTTGAATGACGCCAGCCAACTTCTGAAGTTGAGCAGCGTAGACGACGGCAGTCACGGTGGTACCGGTTGGCAGGGGCTCATAGTACAACATTCCTTCTGAATCCCGCCGACAGCAGAGAAGAACCTTCTTCTCATGGAACCCTGGTTCGGTTCATGTGGCGGCAATTCTCCTCGTGGAAGCCACTGACTCTTGGGAGTATGGTTGACGTAGCGGACCCAGCTCTCATCTCCAGTAAAGATTTCCTTCAGAAGGTCCTTTCTGTGCGGACGAAGGAGCAGTGATTCGCAGACACTGACACGGCTTGATTTGTCAGAGTTGCCCAGCCGATGAAGGACCCATGTCGAGTAAACCTTCCGATAGCCGAAGTCGTTCATATGGTTGCCGATGGCCATATGGGTGACTGCAAGTGTACTCGCCGATTCGCGAGTGGTGGCGTTCGGCTTCGCGTCGAGGGCGTTCCGCAGGGCTTCGTCATCGACTGTAGATGGAAGTCCTGAGCGTTGTCGATATCCGAAGGTCGTGTCGCCAGATTCCAAGCGTTCCAACCATCGAAACACCGTGGAATAGTAGACGACGTTGCCCTTGAATCCAGCGCAGATGTCCGTGGCGGCTCTCGCAGAGTGTCCTTGGAGGAACTCGTAGTAGACGATGGGGCGAAGAGCTGCGTTTTCGATCGGAGCCATGGCTGCCAACTGATTGCAGGAGCTTCGAGAACATTTCAGCATATACAAATGCAAATGCCCATCATTCCTTTGAAAATGTTTATAAATAGTTTTAGAAAGCGTTGCAAGACTTTCTTTCCAACCCAATACTTTTGGTGACTCCGTTGTCCATATCTACTTCTTATTACTGAATATTGTGGATTATCATGAAGGAAAGCACACTTGGACTATACCTTCTATCCGAAGATAAACTCATTACTTCTACAAATATTTATGGCAGATAATCATTACTCTGGTTGGCATCGAATAAATGCTAATCACTGGTGTCACATGGATTATGTATTGTCATACTGTCAGTTTAGATTTAATCCCCATAGGCAACATCTCGGTGACACTCTCAGACCACCGCAATTATAACTTTCTCCCTTCGGATGATTTCCCCAGTTCGAGGAAATGGAGTCTTGAGAGTTTTCTTTGTATGCAGTAGATTTACGAATCAAACTAACATTTTTATCCTCAGACTTTCTGATTCTGAGTCTTCTGCAGTATATCCTATATTCTCAGTCTTCCTGATTCCATTTGAACCTTGGCTATTCTCATGCTATGTCGACACAAGGGGAAGGAATAATTTGATTAATATGCCACATGAAGCATTTTTCATCCTGGAGTGATATTCCTACATACCATGGTGAGTCAAAAGTCCCGCCAACCTTATGAGAAATAACTCATGATTGAGAGATCGAACTGCAATGCAGCTTAGATCATATGAAAGTAAAGAATATTCTCTTAATAATACTCCTTGCTTCCTTTCAAAGAACATCAATTCAAATGCATAAACTTGAGATCCGGAACATTCGTTCAACCGAGGCTGAGGAGTCATGGTTTTTGGTAAATCTTCCTGTTGAACCATTCGAAGTTTTCTTCGGAGCGACCAGTTCGAGGACCTCCTGAGAGGGGCAGGTCTATTATTGTACCCATTGTGCCAATCGTTAAATGGATATGGAGGATCGATTAGCGCCTGTAGGCTTCTACGTATGATTTTTTCTTGAATTTTCAAGTAGATCCAGTTACGTTATGGCATAATTCGGAACAAAACTTCCATTTTGCTATAAGCGTAATTATAGTCTGTTGTTCCTTAGTTAATTTCGCCATGTTTCTATGAATTTTAATCAGGTAACTATACATAACATTAACACCTAAGAGGAACTTTAATTTACTGTTCAGGGAATGATGCAAGAGATTGGCAAAATAACGCAAAAAGAAACTCCAGATTGAGGATGCTCTTGCCTTTCGGATGATCGAAACTGGATCTATTATCGAATTATTATTAACTGGATCGAATATTGCATCTATGTGTAAATGTCCAAAACGTCAACGTTGCTCAAATGTTGCGAAGGAACATTGCATTTACGTTGCAAATCGATATTATTCATTATATATACGTTNGTAGTGATGTACCAAGTTTCATCTTTCCACACTAGCTCAATACGCCAGGGCAAAAAAAAATTACGTGAAAACGTCGGCCCCTTTTTAGCATGCCCTTGTTGGATCTTAATTTTTTCATTTTTCCTGAACTCATCGTCTCAGTAGGCATGTCCATGGCACGTTTTAGCTTTCCATGTTTCTCCGTTTCAACAAAGCAAAAATATGAAGGGCGAATAAGTAACGCGACTTGGAAGGCATTATAGGCCGAAAGTTAGCCAAGGAGCTGGCAGGAATTGAACCGGGCCTCGTGATTGCCGGTCAGGTGTGTTACCAATACACCACCGAACCCTAGACATCCAGTCAAGCCTCTCGATGCCATCCTAATCCGTCACAATATGTATTTTTAAAACTTCTCCCCAAAAAATTTGTACCCCCAGGGCATGTACCTCCAAAGTCGGATTTTTTTTTCTGAACTCTGTATCCCAAAAGGTGCATGTGTACCAATTTTCAGATTTCTAACTTCTCTGGAACATGGTTAGAATTAGCGTCAGTCAGTCAATGAGTCACGATCGTCTATATATTAATATATTAGATGCATTATATAATTACTTCTATAATACATATCAAATGCCTCAAGAATTCCTGAAGAATTATTTTTTTTGCATTTTATCATGTAGAAAAAGTGTTCAAGGGTGACAGACTCTTTTGAAAGTCCGCATTATTTCAACAGCGCTGTCTGATATTCTAAGATTCTTAGGTTTTGTCGTTTACCTTAAGTGATCTTGCTCGTAAGCACGAGAAATAAGCATTTTGCATGAGTTGCACTGAAATAAGGAAAACAGTTGGAATTCGGCCCGATGGAGCTTCATTATTGAGCCTGCTTCCCTTCTTCAAATGTTCTTTCGGAAACGTCATCAACTTCTCTGATGGGTCTTGTGGCATTTTTTGCTATATGTCGAATAAAAATGACATTGTAATATAATTTTGCTCCTCCATCTCTTCTAGAGCAACAAGGTCTTCCGTATTAGAGTTAAGACTTCCGTGAGTTAATGCCTCCAAGTTAACCGTGTCTTAACATATTTAAAAGCTTACCTATTTTGTCCTTTGGTTGCAGAGTTTTCATTGACTCATCAAGGTTTTATATAACAGGGATCATCCTTGTGGCCATTAATCCATATCAAGAGCTGCCGATCTACGGCATTGAGAGCATCAGAAAATACGAGGGTAGAGACAAGGACAGTCTCGACCCTCACATATTTGCTGTGGCCGAGGCAGCGTTCGCACAGATGGATCGGTAAGGAGTCGTATTCGCCAATTGAGTATCTCCCTTTCGTTATATGAAGGCTGAATGTGGTACGTTTTCTCTTCCATCAGGAAGAAAGCGAATCAGTCTATTATCGTGTCTGGGGAATCAGGAGCAGGAAAGACAGTGTCTGCAAAGTATGTCATGCGGTATTTCGCATCGGTCAGTGGATCAAATGACGAGGTACACATTGAGCAGAAGGTCCTGGCTTCCAATCCCATTATGGAAGTAAGCCCCCTTGAGCGATTCCTTACAGGCCTCAATTAAATTATTATACGTGTTTCTAGAAAGAGTAATTATTGATATGGTTCTAAATATGTAAGATACCTGTAGATGTGACGATATCTCCATATGCTGCGAACTTCTTGGGGTCCTCCTCCTCTTTTATAGATGGCTCAATAAGTTAATCTGCCATAGAAGCGAAGCGGGCCTTTTTTAAGGACTGGTGATGATGCTTCAGTAGTATGAAACTAAAATGAAGATGATGTTAAGAATCTTTGTGCCATGAAACTGTTACCTTGAGTAGAAAAATGTATTATTCATGACTGTATCATTGTTAACATGTACTCGAAATGCTTAATTCAATGAGACGTGGTGGAAGAGGTTAAGAATGAATAGGGTATAGTTGGTTCTCCTTTAAATAAGCTATGACAATAAAATGAATTAAGGAATATCTTGCATAGGTTACACTACTGCTCTGTGGCGTTGCGAGTGATCTTGAGGAGGGAACATTCTAGATACTCATTAGGCTTGTCGTTGCTTGACAAAGATTCCTATATTTTCTTTCACTCTCCATAACTGGAACAATCCACATATCTATGAGATGTAAAAAAATATATGAAATTTAAGGTATCCATCTCACTTTAATTTCATCAAATAGCAAACAAATTCGTTTTGTTTTATTTATTTTTTCCAACAGGCCATAGGAAATGCAAAGACGACCCAAAATGACAACAGCTCCCGGTTCGGCAAGTACATTGAACTTGATTTCACGAAGCAGTGCACCATCATGGGTGCCAACATGCGAACGTACCTGCTCGAGAAGTCTCGCGTCGTTTTCCAGGCAGCTAACGAACGCAACTACCATATCTTCTATCAACTGTGTTCAGCTAGAAATCTCGCAGAAATGAAGCCTATGAGACTGGGTGTGTCGGTATTTTTTGTTTAAGAAGTTGGCTTTCATCGGTGGCGCAACTAGATGTCAGGTTATATGTGGGGGAAGAGGGTAGGCAGGGTTTTACAAGCGCTTACCATCCACCAGCTGTGAGTGTTCTTGTTAGTATTAGTGGATTTTACACTGTAAGGTATTGCGATGGCATGGAAACCAATGGCGAAGGGATGAGTGTGGGTTTTCTGAGAGAAGAAAGGAAGGGGAGGGGGAATGCTCATTGGATATAGTATTTTCCACGATCACACAGATTTATTATATCGTACAGATTTTGCTTCAGAACCAAATATTTAACCTATGAAGTATAAATTGTAATTTTGCCCAGATATGACCATTGACGCAGGGTCAGTACGGAAGTAATATCCCTCGATTTTCCCTCCGGACGTTTACTTAGAAAGCCGGTGAAATAATTCATATGCAGAGATTCATCATTCCCGCACTTGACAAGGCAGTTTCGCGGAACACACTTTGAACACACTAACCACAACACTCTTTGAAAACGGCTGCTGCCCTTGATTTGGGCATAGTGAGTCGTTATTGAATTACTGACCGCCGAGAGAGTACGGTACGCAATCACTCCTAGGCGACTGGAAAATATTAACGGAACCTCTACTATTAATATGAGTATAAGGAGACGATGGCCAACGGCGTTTATACTCGAGGAACCGACCTCATAGGAATTCCACACTGAGATCACCGTGTTCTGGGACATGCAAAGCGTTATCCTCGTCGATTTAATGCCCAACAGTAACCCAAAATACTCTAAGAGCTCCATCGAAACGTTGATGAAACTCAAATAAACCAAGTAAATAGGTCTCCCAATTTTGGAGATATCACAGGTTCTGCTGCAACTCGACATCGACCGACGGCACCCCAGCCTGCGCACATCTGACACAATCGCTTCGTTCGGAAGGGCTCTACTGCTTGTTTCCCTTAGAAACATTTGTAATACCTTCGTCATGGCATCTTCCTACCCCTCCGTTTCGGTACTTTACAGTATGCGGCGAAAAAATGGCTACACTTATGTCCAGATTTATAACTTCATCCAGAAGTGGAACTGGGCCCCAATAATTTTTTCTTATGTAGAGGTTGGGTGATTCTTTATAAATAGCTCCGAGATTTTGAGATTTGTTTGCATTTAGTCGCAATGGATTCCAAAAGAGAGGCCATCGTTAATTTGTCTCAAGCTGGGAAGACNGGAGTCGTATTCGCCAATTGAGTATCTCCCTTTCGTTATATGAAGGCTGAATGTGGTACGTTTTCTCTTCCATCAGGAAGAAAGCGAATCAGTCTATTATCGTGTCTGGGGAATCAGGAGCAGGAAAAACAGTGTCTGCCAAGTATGTCATGCGGTATTTTGCATCGGTCAGTGGATCAAATGACGAGGTGCATATTGAGCAGAAGGTCCTAGCTTCCAATCCCATTATGGAAGTAAGCCCCCTTGAGCGATTCCTTACAGGCCTCAATTACATTATTGTACGTGTTTCTAGAAAGGGTAATTATCGATATGGTTCTAAATATGTAAGATACCTGTAGATGTGACGATATCTCCATATGCTGCGAACTTCTTGGGGTCCTCCTCCTCTTTTATAGATGGCTCAATAAGTTAATCTGCCATAGAAGCCAAGCGGGCCTTTTTTAAGGAGTGGTTATGATGCTTCAGTTTTTAGAATAAAACTAAAGTTAAGATGATGTTAAGAATCTTTGTGCCATGAAACTGTTACCTTGTTTAGAAAAATGTATTATTCATGACTGTATCATTGTTTAACATGTACTCGAAATGCTTAATTCAATGAGACGTGGTGGAAGAGGTTAAGAATGAATAGGGTATAATTGGTTCTCTTTTAAATAAGCTATGACAATAAAATGAATTAAGAAATACCTTGCATAGGTTACACTACTGATCTGTGGCGTTGCGAGTGATCTTGAGGAGGGAACATTCTAGATATTCATTAGGCTTGTCGTTGCTTGACAAAGATTCCTATATTTTCTTTCACTCTCCATAACTGGAACAATCCACATATCCATGAGATGTAAAAAAATATATGAAATTTGAGGCATCCACCTCACTTTAATTTCATCAAATAGCAAACAAATTCGTTTTGTTTTATTTCTTTTTTCCAACAGGCCATAGGAAATGCAAAGACGACCCAAAATGACAACAGCTCCCGGTTCGGCAAGTACATTGAACTTGATTTCACGAAGCAGTGCACCATCATGGGTGCCAACATGCGAACGTACCTGCTCGAGAAGTCTCGCGTCGTTTTCCAGGCAGCTAACGAACGCAACTACCATATCTTCTATCAACTGTGTTCAGCTAGAAATCTCGCAGAAATGAAGCCTATGAGACTGGGTGTGTCGGTATTTTTTGTTTAAGAAGTTGGCTTTCATCGGTGGCGCAACTAGATGTCAGGTTATATGTGGGGGAAGAGGGTAGGCAGGGTTTTACAAGCGCTTACCACCCACCAGCTGTGAGTGTTCATGTTAGTATTAGTGGATTTTGCACTGTAAGGTATTGCGATGGCATGGAAACCAATGGCGAAGGGAGGAGTGTGGGTTTTCTGAGAGAAGAAAGGAAGGGGAGGGGGAATGCTCATTGGATATATTATTTTCCACGATCACACAGATTTATTATATCGTACCGATTTTGCTTCAGAACCAAATATGTTTAACCTATGAAGTATAAATTGTAATTTTGCCCAGATATGACCATTGACGCAGGGTCAGTACGGAAGCAATGTCCCTCGATTTTCCCTCCAGACGTTTACTTAGAAAGCCGGTGAAATAATTCATATGCAGAGATTCATCATTCCCGCACTTGACAAGGCAGTTTCGCGGAAAGGTTCCAATTGACTTAACCACAACACTCTTTGAAAACGGCTGCTGCCCTTGATTTGGGCATAGTGAGTCGTTATTGAATTACTGACCGCCGAGAGAGTACGGTACGCAATCACTCCTAGGCGGCTGGAAAATATTAACGGAACCTCTACTATTAATATGAGTATAAGGAGACGATGGCCAACGGCGTTTATACTCGAGGAACCGACCTCATAGGAATTCCACACAGAGATCACCGTGTTCTGGGACATGCAAAGCGTTATCCTCGTCGATTTAATGCCCAACAGTAACCCAAAATACTCTAAGAGCTCCATCGAAACTCAAATAAACTCAAATAAACATGAAACTCAAATAAACCAAGTAAATAGGTCTCCCAATTTTGGAGATATCACAGGTTCTGCTGCAACTCGACATCGACCGACGGCACCCCAGCCTGCGCACATCTGACACAATCGCTTCGTTCGGAAGGGCTCNATGAAACTCAAATAAACCAAGTAAATAGGTCTCCCAATTTTGGAGATATCACAGGTTCTGCTGCAACTCGACATCGACCGACGGCACCCCAGCCTGCGCACATCTGACACAATCGCTTCGTTCGGAAGGGCTCTACTGCTTGTTTCCCTTAGAAACATTTGTAATACCTTCGTCATGGCATCTTCCTACCCCTCCGTTTCGGTACTTTAGCGTTCTGAAGCGAGAGGCATACACTTTAATCACGCTGTATGCATGTTTAAATAATAGGGGAATGCTCCTCTCTAGACACGTTAAAGACCACACCTACGAAGGATAGGTAGACTCATGAGGCCCTAAGATGGATTACAAATCGCTGAACCCCCTTCCCCTGGTTGCGCTACTAGTCAACTGGTTAGGATTCAAAATGCATGCATTGTGTTCAATTCAATATTCCTTCCTTTAGTACATCAAGACAAGTTCCATTACCTGAATCAGGGCGGAAACTCTTATATCGACGGGATCGACGACTCAAAACAGTTTCTAGCGACGCAGAAGGCCCTCAAGACCTTTGGAATCTCCTGCAAGATGCAATTTCAGTTATTCCGGGTTCTGGCAGCTATATTGCATATTGGCAACATTGCCATTCTGGATTCACTAGATCAATCTGAGTCATGTCGAATTCCCGTGAGTGTGTTGCCTTCTTTTTCTCAACATCCAAAAATGTATAACAATTTTTTTGTGACTTCAAAACACCCAAGTATTGACACGTATGTGGCTCAGCAGGACCAAACCATGGCCATCTAACTCTCCGAATGTAAAACCAGCATTCTTTTCCTTGTGGGGATATATAAAAGACTGGGTTAAAAGGACTGGATTAAACCAATTTGGAAGTAAAAATCATCGCAACAGTTGCCACTATAACCCCCCCTCCCGACATACTAGTGAAAATTTCGAACGAACTATCCTGTTGCATCAGGTTGTGTCGTGAACGTGCAAATGGTCATGTTGAGGTGTGATGTAGCACACAACAATTTAAGACAATAGTAAGCATAGTACCATGTTCCAATCCATACATCAATTGCTTGGAATTGTACAATATATTATTTTTGAGTGCACCTTTTAGGATCACCCTGTAAACGACCCATGGTCACAAACATTAAAAAAATTATCTCAACCAGGAAGGTAGCATTTTATGCTGGTTAAATCATTTCCCTTGCTTGAAAAGACTCTTAATCGTATACAGCACATGCTTGTCATCCAGTGCTGTTGTATAAACACCCGTCAGTCTTTCTGTGAGTGTATTCTCCCAGAATCATGGACATTTGAAAATAGATTGCTCCTGTGGGCAAATTCTGAAAAAAAATATTTTTCAACATCTACTAATTGTCAAAAATGGGAACAATAGAGCCTTCATTTTTGTCTGTTCAATGCATACATGCCTTCTTTCAGCCTTGCTTATCCTAGAGCAGTGATAATATCATGGTAATGAACAAAGAATTGAATCTGTGAAGAGTCAGTTCTAATATTGGAAATTGTGCAGATAAGGAGTTCATTTTCTGCCAGGATAAACGTAACTGTTAATTAGTTCCCTTCCTAATGTAACATGCACGTCCCTGCCCTCATCCGCAGCGATATTTTTTAAAAGAGTTATCTATTTCAGATAATTGCTTTTACTTTCAGAAAGATGACCCTCATCTCCAGATCGCAAGTGACCTGCTGCAAGTGGACCGAAAAAGATTGGCGAAATGGTTGACAAATAGACATATTGTGCAAAGACGCGAAGTGTTCAAGAAGCCGATGGTGTCGTCCGAGGCAGTCTTTGCGAGGGACGCTTTGGCAAAGCATATTTATATGAGCCAGTTTGCATTCATTGTGGAGTGTATCAACAAGAGCCTTACCAGTACATCTTCCCCATCTCGCTTCATTGGCATCCTGGATATCTACGGCTTTGAAAGTTTCGATATAAATAGCTTTGAACAGTTCTGTATTAATTATGCCAATGAGAAACTGCAGCAACAGTACTGTCAGGTTAGTTCCATTCTGTATCTTCTGTTTGAATATGTAGGATCACCTTATCAATCACATGTTGTGCACGGTCACCTCTATGTGGAGTACCACAAAAATTTGTCTAGGAAAAACTTATAATTTTCATAGCTGTGGCACGCCTTGGTTATACTGGATGTATTTGGTTTCATGGTGGCAGGCAGCATGCATCTATGGAATAACACAGTAATCACTGTCTCGGCTATTGGGTACTACTGGGTACCAAAATAATTATTAATTTAAAAGAATTTTGCTCTAAAGGTTTTGAAAAATATTATTATATTCATCAAGATCTTGGGAGTCACGGTTCTTCCCAGAAGGGCTTTTGAAAAGGAAAAATAAAACAAAGCGGAAGTTTAATTCCACTGGGCTTTCTGCAAGAAATGATGAATTGGTATAAACTGCCGGCGGGGATGAAGTCTCTTCAAGACTATAAAGTGTGCAGCTGAAAAGTGAAGGATAGCATCGCACGTGTATTCCAATAGGTACGGATGAAGATAATCCGTCACAAAAAAGAAAAGCTGATAGATACCATGCATTTTTAACTTTGAAGAATTTAAGCATCCAGCTAGGATTACTCCAATGGCGTTACTTTTCAATAAAAATTCCTCATACCTAGATGCATTGCGCCATTGGAGTTCGAGTTTCAATATGCTTCAAGCATTGAAAGTATTTTTGCTTGCGAACTGCAGAACTGCTGTCGTCCAAACACTGTCTCATCAACGGCAATACCTAATTTACGATCGCCTGGAGCCTTCAAGAGTATCTAAATGCAAGGAAATCTGAACACCCTGGGTCTAGAATATGTTAAAGCTGTCATATGGGCTCTAATATCATTTTCTTCCCGATATCTACAGGTGGTTTACTTTCAACCCTGTCCTCAACAGTGAAAGTACGTTATGAACAGAGCAGGTCTTTGGGAAATACAAAGAACGTTTAACAGACTAAGTCACAAAAGTCCTAAAGTTCCCTATAAAAAACAACAGGCATAGAAAGTGATGCACCCACGCCTCGTTATTCGGCATGATGTAGCCAGAAACACATTCCGTTCTGACTTAAAACAGGCGAATAATTGTCTGTGCACAAGGAATTGCGTTTCCTTGCGCCCAACAGTGAGCACCTTAGAAATCGACAAAACAATAGCATGCCGAAATTTCGGCCACTCGTCAATGATGCGAAGGACTGTTCCATGGTGAATACTCATCTTGTCACACATCTCGTATGTTGTTCCTAACTCGTAAGAGCAACTTTAGAGGCCGTCAACTACCGCTGCTCTCATGAGTGCCAAAAATATGATAGACAGTGAACTTCAATGCTAATATATTACCAGAAGGCCTTTCAGACCGAAGGTCTTTCTCAGTTGACCGCTAAAGGTATGCACGCCAAAAAAGCTTCGCTCATCGCCTCTCTCAGAGAATATTGTGCGAACCAAAAACTGTCATGAACACAGAAAAGTTATTTTGATATTCTCATGCTTCAAAGTTGCAACTGTTTCCTTGTTTCCTTCATTTGGTAAGAGGAGACAACATTTTATGCGAACAAAATACCACTTCTTCCTCTAACCATAGTTACCGAATCGTGATGGCCTAATTCTGTAGCGCTATTCCCCAGCAATGTGTTTCTTGAAGTCGTATTAGTTTCCAGATATTTATCATAAATTTCCCTGCAGCATGTGTTCAAATTGGAGCAAGAAGAATACTCGCGTGAGGAGATAGACTGGAAGTCCATCGACTTTTACGACAATCAGCCTTGCATCGACCTGATCGAAGGGAAACCTCTGGGAATCCTATCATTGTTAGACGAAGAGTGCCGGATGCCCAATGGTTCGGACAAGTCCTGGATCGGGAAACTGTACGACAAATGCAAGAAGCAGGAGCAGTTCAACAAGCCGCGGCTCTCTAACTCGGCCTTTATTATTTCCCATTTTGCCGACCAGGTGCAATATGAGTGCGCAGGATTCCTCGAAAAGAACCGGGACATAGTGTATGAAGAGCTTATAGCTGTGGCCAGAGACAGTCATGTGCGTTCACTTTTACTTCTTAATATATTCTGATCCATGCACAACAGACCATAAATATTCTGCAATATCTGGATACAAATTTAACGCTCTTGACGTGTTTCAGCATTCGATGTTGACGGTCCAACCCTAAATTGAATTCGTTCCGCAGGGGATCCCAGACCTGCTTCCACGGTTCAGTATGAAGCAATTCCGCAACTCATCGCCAAAAGCAACGATTTTTCACTGCGCCTCTTCCCTGTTTTATCAAAGTTAAGATAAAAGAAACTAGAGTCTCGGAGATCCAGAGCAGCCGGGAAAACCATTTTGACTGCGATGAACATGAAGTACCTGTATATGCAGGAGTTGGCCTAGAGGCATGTCGACTAATATGAAGTAGATTGAAGAATTCATTTTAGTGAATGTCGTTGGAATGCTGCGTTCTCGTCGATGCCGACACAGATGGATAGTATGCCAGGGATAGCTGAACTCATTCATGGAGGCAAAGAGGGGTTATTGAGCTGTGTCGTGGATGGTGTTATTTTTAAACGGAACTGATTTGAAGATGATCTGAATGATTTCACGAATAATGTTCTATGAGGATGGCCAGTTTCGGAGATGGTGTTATTTTTGCTATGTTTAATGATCATGAAAAGCATCAGTGAGTCTGTTTGGTGTGGGGAAGATAGGAAAAGTGCTTCATTGTTGAGGAAAAAATTTTCCCCCAATGCACTGACTCTTCGTGATGATGCGTAACCTACTTTAGAGCATGATTCCCCTCTTGAATGCAATTCCTGATGGACCAGAACCCAACTGTAAGAAGTCATTGACAATTCCAACCCTTTAAAGGAGGGGGGCGAAGATAAATATCCAGTCAAGCGCATCTGAGATGTTATGGGCGAAAGAGTGATTATGAAACTCCAGGCACAACGCGACGTGACGTAAAGTTATTTGCGATACCTGAAACGATTTTCAATTGACTGATTGCGGACATAGATGGATAGTATCCCAGGGATAGCTGAATTCATCCATGGAGGCAAAGAGGTGTTATCAAGCTGTGTCGTAGATTCTGTTATTTTTAAACAATTGCAGCAAAATTAAGTGGCGGAGTTGCTGGCATTGCTTTACGAAGTTTAACTTCGACATGTACCTACATGGTGGCCCAAGAAGGGCACATTTTTCAGTGCGCATTTTAGGTGTTTGCCGGTTACATGAAATGGAGAGAAAGAAGACAGCTACAAAATGTTTTTCTCAGAATTTAAATATCTCAAACGGCGACTAAGAAATAAATTATTGAATTTCAGTTCCAAAAAAATTGGATTTCTGCCCAACGACAGCCTACGACGGCAGGCACATCCAATCATCCTCGCGATGTCTGCTGAGATTAGCGTTCCTCTTCCCTTCTCGTGAGTGTTGGGCCTTCGAGGGGATGTTAGGCCGAGTCGGTGAGCGAAACGCTGGTTTTTAAAAAATAGAATTTCAATAAGTTTTTTTTCTAAGATACTGTTTAAGATATGTCAAGTCAGAAAAAAATAACTTATTGCAAACTCTTTCTCCTTTCCATTACATGTAACCGGAGGTTTTTATAATTATTGAAAGCATCATATCTAAAATGCGCAATGAAAAATGTGCCCTTTTTTGGGCCAACCTGTCTATACGAATGCCGTGCGAGTAAGAAAGGCTTTGCAGTCAGAAACTTGTTGGCCTCTAGTTTGCTCAGAAAACTGTGACATTATTGTTGAAACTTATTAGAGATATCTGGGCATAAGGTATGGAGAAAATATAGGGAATGCAGATTGCTTCGTTTTAAGCCCAGCACCAGCAGTACACTCGCGGACTCGCACACAGATACTCTTTCTCCTGCTGATATAATTAAGAGCCTTCCTCTCTTAAATGACGGATATTTTCTAGGATTCGTACGTGGCAGAGCTGTTCCTCACTGAAGAGCAGAGGGCAGAGAAATCAAAGAAGAGACGAGCGTCGGAGCCGGTGAAACCTTCCAAGTCCATCGGCAAAGCTTCGACCGCCGAAGTCTCTCATTCTGCATTAAAACATTTAAAGCAGACGGTCTGCATCTCCAACTAGCTTGCGCAACGTCTTATTTGAGGTATCGAGCTTTGAGCATCTTTGCATTGAGATCGTTTTCCTCGTGCAGGTGGGCTCACAGTTCCGTGACTCCCTGAATCAGCTGATGAAGACATTGACTGCCACAACTCCGCATTACGTGAGGTGCATCAAACCCAATCGCAACAAGAAACCATTCTCTTTTGACCCGAAAAATGTCACACAGCAACTCCGAGCGTGCGGAGTGTATGAGACGATACGCATCTCAACACTCGGGTTTCCCTCAAGGTCTCAAACACTTTCTTATTTCGTTTTCAAATTCCGGCGTAATTTATAGTAAAATGTTTCAATCTTTCATTTATAATTGTTACAAAAGTTATAATCTGGCTGCTGGATTCCCTTCGAATGTATCTTAGTAACCAGCGATTGTGTTCAGTTAATAGCAAAAGACCTTAATACAGGAGGCATATTTTTCGATCAGATGGACCTACGAAGAGTTTTTCTTGCGGTTTCGAGTTCTCATCAATTCAAAAAATATTGGATTCCTCGGCTTGGCGGAAGACCCGTCAGTTTATAAAACATCCTGCATCAAAATCATGCAGAGGATCATGCAGGTTGGAGTCATTTATTTTACCTCAGGACTACATCGATCATATCGGTGATGGATTTCCTTGGTTTGTTTTTTCTGCATAATAAGGATGAAGAGAAATACAGGTTTGGGAAGACAAAGCTGTTCCTCAGAACCAATGCCTTGGCATACATGGAAACATGTCTATCAGGTCGCATTCTCGCCTGCCACATTCTCATTCAGAAAATTTCCCGGGGTTATTTGTCTCGACGGAAGTACACCGTCTACTTCTTTAGACGTGAGGAGGATGTTTGTATACGCGCACCTAAAGAACGTGCGGCCACTCAAACAACGGAATCATATTGGACAACTTCTTCACATTGACGAGATCAACAGTGAACTAAAAAAGAAGGACAACAGCGGTAACACTGCATTTCTGCACACATACAGACTTGCCGAGAAAATCCGTCGAACACGAGCCGCCATCAAGATCCAGAAAAACGTGAGAGCTTTCATTTCTCAGAGAAGATATCAGAGGCTGCGTGCTTCAGTCATCCGATTACAGACGCTCATCCGTGCTCACAATGCCCGTCTTCACCATGGAAAATTACTTCGCAATGCCAAGGTTTTGTTTCTTAACCTGCAATGGATTAAATGAGCTTATTTTCGGTTTAAGTGTCTTCACAATTCTTGCTTTTGTTTTAGGCTGTAGTGATCCAAAAACATTTCAAGGGTTATTCAGCCCGTCGCAAGTTCAAGCATATCAAGAAAACAGTACTCTTCCTACAAACCTGTGGGCGTGGACTCCTTGCACGCAAGTGAGCGATCCTTGTCATAGGAATTGAATTTTNTAGTGATCCAAAAACATTTCAAGGGTTATTCAGCCCGTCGCAAGTTCAAGCATATCAAGAAAACAGTACTCTTCCTACAAACCTGTGGGCGTGGACTCCTTGCACGCAAGTGAGCGATCCTTGTCATAGGAATTGAATTTTAATGCCTTGATTGTCAAAAAACTTAAACATTTCGAGTAGAAAAAGTGAAACAACCTATTTTCAGTTCATAATATACCAAACCAACTTCATTCTGAGCCCATGTGTAAGGAAGAGAAAGCCTCCTTTACGGATGGGAAAAGCAGGGGTGAGAATTCCCCCTCAAGGAATTCATGACTAGACAGGGGAAGAAGGAAGGAGAGACAAGCCAGACAGTGAAGTGTCACTTCATCTTCCCCAGCATAAAAAAGAACCTCTTTTTTCAGAAATGACTTTTCCCTCCAATGACCTGCCAATGGAATCGAAGAAACGTTAATATGCTCTGCGGCATAAATCCACGGTATAGACTCTCTCAATTGCGTCAATCACAATTTCTCTCAAGAAAATTTTTGCGATATTGTGCCAGAAAAACCCCTTGAGCAGCAACTCGTTTTCGATCTACAATGGAAGCTAACATAGAACCCATTTGTCTCTTGACCTCAGCTTTGAATGGAGAGAACGTGAATTCAATGGGGTTCAAATAAGAAATGTATGGTGGAAGGAATTGTTACTGTACCCTGCCCATAGCGCCTTAATTGGAAGTCACTCGGTATGTCGACAGGTAATACTGCTGTCGAAGCAAGAGACCGGGATAGTACCGTGAGTAAAGTAGCTCTTTCACAGGTTTCTAAGGAGAAGTAAGACCTCTCCGGCCACGAGTGGGAGAAATCGCCGGAAAATGGTCAACGAAGCGAGTCAATTCTGAATAAATTCTTTCGTTCTTTCCATGCGGTGGAAGGAGGACATAGGGATCACTGTCTGGTTTCTTCTCCCTTCCTCCCATGTCTGAACAAGAATTCCTTGAGGGGGAATACTCACTCCTGCTCATCCCATCCGTGGAGGAGGCTTTTCCTTCCTTATAGATGGGCTCAGAATCAAGTTGGTTTGATATATCATGGACCACTTTTTGTTGTAATTTTTGCCTTCCTATCCAGATCTAGAACTGCCGAGGGCATCCGTCGAACACGTGCTGCCATCATCATCCAGAAAAATGTGAGGACTTTCATTTGTCGGAGAAGGTACCAGAGACTCCGAGCTTCGGTCATCCAATTCCAAACCCGGATACGTGGTCGCAAAGCCCGTCTTCAATATGGCACATTACTTCGCAACGCCAAGGTCCTCTCTCCTATCTTAGTCACATGGGAATGGGTTTCATATTTCCTTTTGTAATATCGACATCGGTTAAGCACACGTGGCCAAGTATTGCATGTGCCAAAAGACCAGGCAAACTTGCTATGCAGCAAATCAATACGATAGGAGGCCACATTGGTGTGGGGGCTCACCCATAATTCCCACATTTTTCTGACATGAGGTGGACGATTCCTCATCTAAGGCAAAATAGGTGGAAGCAACAAAAGACAAATGAGTTTACAAATTAAATGCCAACTCCGGCAGAACAGAATCAGTAAATCCCACTTCTGCACGGATTGCCAATGATTAATTTGAAATGACATCGTGAATTACGAGTATAAATCTTACATTTTAGTCGGGTATTACTGCTTCTGAAGTACGTGAGAGAGCGTCGAAGCAGGTTACAGAGCAGCAACCAGATAGTTCAACACAGAAGATACCAACTCCACTGATCCGTAACGTAAGTCCTTCAGCAGTTTTTTTTTTACCTTTCCATAGGTAATTTTCTGGAAATTCCTCTTATGATCCATAACATTCATTCTTCCAATATTTCCACCAGAGCTGTGTTCTCTTGTGGCATCAGTTGACCATCAAATCAAGCCAAATCGGTCAATTTCGCTGCCTATTTTAAGCAAATGTACCGTACGGAATTTCATTCCAAAGTTTTTTCCATAAATGGGCCGTATCATCAGGATCCTGACTAGGAAACCCTTTGGGTCCTATAGGGAACCCTAAAGGTTCTATAGGGAATCTTATAGGTTCTATAGGGAATCTTATAGGTTCTATAGGGAATCTTATAGGTTCTATAGGTTCTATAGGGAACTCTATAGGATCTATTGGGAACCATATAGGTCCTGAACTGAACCCTATGAGGCCTATAGGAACCTATAGGATTCCTATATATTCCTTTAGGAATATGTAGGAATCCTATAAGACATTTTCGTATGGGATATGACCCGTACTAAGTCTCCTTCCACAATTTTCTAATAAATCGTTTAACCACTAATTTTCCTGTGTTTTCTACTGGTATATTTATGCTCGATCATTCAAAAATTTCAATAACATAACCCATCTGTCGAATTCTAACATTTTGGTGAATGGAGGTAGGGTATTACTATTTCCTTAAAGGAATGCTCTCTCTACGTCCATTTCATGCACTACATGCTCATTGGGTCATTGCTAGCCTAGGTGACAAATTCTAAGCCCGAATATTTCAGGCCAGTGTTACCCAGCAGGTAAAATCATCTCCCGCTTTCATATTGGCAATTAGCTTCCGAGATCATGACTTCACCCTCACTTATCTGTGGATTTTGTCTTCACTAATGAAGAACCGGAAATAAAAGTTGTCGTTTGTCGATGTTTTGGGCCTCAACCTCCAAAACGCTTTGGGCAATGGATATGCCCCTCTTGGAAAAACTTCATTATAAACTCAATAGTTCTTTTCTCTCGAATTTCTCATGAGTATTTGATGATACAGTGAGGTTTCATAAAGTCTCACAACGTTCTCATGAAAAGGTCGCGAGACATTATGAAACCTGCGTTGGAAAACCTCAGGAGGATTTCATGAGGGTTTTTCCAGCAGGGTGAAGCCTGCCCACTTCCATGATGAAAGCATAACATCATGAAAATATTCACTAATACGATTGTATTGATAGAATCGTCAACCTCCTTTGAAGTTGTTCATCGTTGTAAGAGTGAACTTTTATCAGTGAAATATAGCTTTTTCTATAATTTCTCTCATTTCAAGCAGAGGAATTTACTGTCCCAAAAGAAGGAGATAGAGTTGATGGAGCTGAGGAAGTCGACATGTGTTCACTCATCGCATAGGATTCAAATACAAGAACGTGAGTTTCCTTTCCCTTTCAGCCAAATGAAGACAGGAAATGTAAGTGTTCAATTTATTGCTTAGATTAACGAGAATTATATGATGCTGCAGCCGCTATGGCTTTTGAGACCCATACAAAACGCTTATCTATGGCTTGCCATTACCATTTTTCGAGATTGAATTCCTTATTAATGATCGATTGTGATGTAATTTCCCTACATGTACAAATATTTTTGTGCGAACAAAGTGTAAGAAACAAGCGTTTAGTTGTAATGTTTCCAAACTTGGAATCAGTTCAGATTAGATTTTTACCCTATTAGTGTTAGTACATGAATCAATCGGAGCTTCACAATTCCTTTTCCACCACGCGTACCACTAGGATATATGATGAGGGCAGTGTGTGTGATGGTGCAAAACTGCGAGAACATCCAATGGTTTTTCAACGAATGGCCACGGAAAGACCTATAAACATTTTCAGTAACATGATATATTTCTCTGCTTACGCGAAAAATATTCGAGATTGGATTAAATCTTATCTTGTTTAATAAATAAATAATATCTTGTTTCTTGGAATCAATTGCCGGTAACAGAAATTAAACGCAAACATGTCCCTGCAACAGGATAATATTGGGCAACAGGGTAAAAGTTTGTCTTGTCATAAGCTTAGATTCGTACCTTTAATACCTGAACGTGTAGGATCTGAAGGTAGATATGAATAACATCGCTGAAATTTAGAATGCCGTGAATCTCACCACCATACGACTGCGACCAGGCTCGTCATGTAATCCTTTTGCCATCTTCTGCTCAGATTCCTGCCGCCATAAAACGACGTCACCAGGAACTTCATCTTGTGTGCACGAGCTCTCTTCTTTTGACTAAGACAATGGAGGTTGCAGAGACCTTTTCATGTGAGGAAAGAACATACATGGACATGCATGGATGCATTTCCAGAGTAGGATATGCTTATTTAGCATTTCTTCACATACGGCATCTCTTCTGGCAACATGCTCAGGTGTTGTCAGCTGGATTGAAAGGACTACGACCATTACCGGTTTTAAATGGATGGAAAACATGGATTTCGTTAAAAATCCATGTTTTCAATTCAGAAATTTCGTTGCGTGAAATAGTAATTCGTCTCAATGCATTTGTCATTCGAAATTATCCCATTCCCCTCTCATTGGTAATTCCTAAGCGCATTTGACATCGTCGAGTCAACCTTTGTGCAGTAAAAGCTTTCATCCTACAATATGCGATCGTGCTTGTTAGCCGTTGGTCAAACTGCAAATTTAAAATTTACTTTCATGGAGTTAAAATAATGTTTTTTTTCGGGAATGTTCGAGTATGACCTCAAAATCCTAAGCAAAAAAATATTGAACAAGTTTCAAACTTCGTTTTCACCCTAACTTCGGCCGAACTCCAAGCACGAACACCTTTCAATGAAAACGAAACAAAGGGTCAACTGACGAAGCACAGAATTCCTTCACGTTGAAATATAAATGAAATAATTTCCTTGAGAGAAGTCATCCACTACTATGCCAAGCTGTTTCCCCTGTCTCAAATATCCTGAAATAAAATACATCATTCGCGAGAATTGCATTCTTCCAAACGCGAATTCAGTGTTTCACTTGATACCAACTTTGGTTTGGAGATCACTTTCTTCTGAGCATCAACTTTGGCAAAAGTGCTGTAAGATTTTGAATAGGCAGCAAGGAATATATATTGACGATATTGAGTGACTGATTGAGTGACTGACGTTGGACGATTGGACCACGTTCTAGGAATAATGAGAGGCTGGAAAGTTGGTATAGTATATAAGTTAGATTGCTGACTCCGGAAAAATTCCAACTTCGGAGGCACATTTCGGAGGGACTGATTTGTAAAGCCTATGACGGACCTATGCCATTCTCATGCACAAAATTATTCAAGGAAACTGGAAAAACGTGAATAGATGTTAAGTTGTAAATTCCAGATTAGGTCCGACTTCGAAAGTTCGAATTCGGAGGAACATGATCTGCGGGAGCATTTCGAGGGGGATTGATGACAGATAATCATGCTAGCACCAATCCACCCATTCACGTCCAAGAACTTTTCGGCTTATCTGACTGAGAATCCTACTGACTTAACCTAAGGCGCAAGGCTTTTGCATCTGTCTACGGGAGATGGAAGGATACTGTATCATGCGCACTGGCATACTTGCGATTGCCAATGATACCCATCGTCCCGTGTCCTTCTGCTTACCCTATGGTCTGGAAGGGCATAGGCTTATAAGCATCTTGCTTCCGGATACGCCCTTTCAAAATTTTTCGTTGGTTTATCTTCGGGCCATTGCTGGGGGAGTTGGCCCCTTTTCGGCAGGCCAACTCACACCTGTGAGTCACTACTGAATGAGCCGGCCCATCATTCGTCGAAGATAGGCCAGTGTGGCTGAGAAGGTCCCATAAACCGGCGTGAGATGGAGCCAAAGTGATCGTACTGGGGAGACACTTCCCGGATACTACTGAGATGAATCCCCTGTCCTTTGACACGGTTCCCTATGGTTTCTCACATAGATCTCAGAGGAAGACAATACATTTCATTTTAACATTTCTCTGAAGATGTAACCTTACTCTCGAATAAACCCGGAACTTCCGGCCCGGAGGTCCGTGGGAGGATCTTTCTCCTTTCCACAATAGGCCACGCGACTAAATTATCTTCCTTTACTGGTATTTTCTCATGTGTTCAATTACGTGGAAGGTGTGTCTAACCTTATGTGGGAGGACAGTCACCCTTGCATTCCCAAGTGATTCCGCTCCTGGATGCCTCAACATCCGGAAGGGATGTTGCTTGGGATGTTCTGGGGATAGGAGTGAACCCGTGTAAGGTACTCAGATAAGGCCATGCTCCCTCATCTAGCAGACGAAGGAGCACTAAGAGGGCAAAAGATGCATGAAGCTGTTGATGCATTTTTTTCCGGTTTTTTTTCCCTATACCTTTTCACCATTATGAAAAGTAGGCCGATGGTTGGGACATGTGCGGTTTCCCAGCAATTAGCCAAAGTTAGCCCAATGAAGGGCCAACAGGACATGCCCGACTATAAGCCGGCTTAAACCAACCGTGAGCCAACCAAGTAGCAATCATAGCCCAACTATGGCTGATATGCCCGTCGGCGAAAAGCCATAGATGGCCCGACAAAAAAATGTTGACTGGGCGGTAGCAGGATTATAGGACAGATAGACAAATAGACCGACAAGTCACTTGATTTAAATTAACCCAGTAACGATGAGGGTACAGTATTTTCCTACCCTAAGTTCATAAATAAGGTTAGGAATCAACATGAAAATCAAATTACCTACAATAATTCAACGTAGCTTTATTCTTTGACAAGGTTGGTCATTTGGCCTACCACGATCACCAACTTTCACTTAATGTGGATTTCATCAATGGAACGGTAAAGAGCCAGCAAAATAGCTCATTAATTTCACTTTGTTCGCAAATCAACATTACAAAGGTTTGAACCTTAGTCAAGTCTAATCTAAAAATGGGATAATCACAATCATGTACTTAGTTAGCCTCGAAGTGTTAAGGAAAAGGTGGTGCGCATGGTGATCTATATATGATGAGGGCAGTGTGTGTGATGGTGCAAAACTGCGAGAACACCCAATGGTTTTTCAACGAATGGCCACAGAAAGAACTATAAACATTTTCAGTAACATGATATATTTCTCTGCTTACGCGAAAAATATTCGAGATTGGATGAAATAATATCTTGTTTCTTGGAATCAATTGCCGGTAACAGAAATTAAACGCAAACATGTCCCTGCAACAGGATAATATTGGGCAACCAGGGGTAAAAGTTTGTCTTGTCATAAGCTTGGATTCGTACCTTTAATACCTGAACGTGTAGGATCTCAAGGTAGATATGAATAACATCGCTGAAATTTAGAATGCCGTGAATCTCACCACCATACGACTGGGACCAGGCTCGTCATGTAATCCTTTTGGCATATTCTGCTCAGATTCCTGCCGCTATAAAACGACGTCACTAGGAACTTCATCTTGTGTGCACGAGCTCTCTTCTTTTGACGAAGAGCAATGGAGGTCGCAGAGACCTTTTCACGTGAGGAAAGAACATACATGGACATGCATGGATGAATTTCCAGAGTAGGATATGCTTATTTAGCATTTCTTCTGGCAACATGCTCAGGTGTTGTCAGCTGGATTGAAAGGACTACGACCATTACCGGTTTTAAATGGATGGAAAGCATGGATTTTGTTAAAAATCCATGTTTTCAATTCAGAAATTTCGTTGCGTGAATTAGTCATTCGTCTCAATGCATTTGTCATTCGAAATTATCCCATTCCTCTCTCATTGGTAATTCCTAAGCGCATTTGACATCGTCGAGTCAACCTTTGTGCAGTAAAACCTTTCCTTCTACAATATGCGATTGTGCTTGTTAGCCTTTGGTCAAACTGCAAATTTAAAATTTACTTTCATGGAGTTAAAATAATGTTTTTTCGGGAATGTTCGGGTATGACCTCAAAATCCTAAGGCAAAAAAATATTGAACAAGTTTCAAACTTCGTTTTCACCCTAACTTCGGCCGAACTCCAAGCACGAACACCTTTCAATGAAAACGAAACAGAGGGTCAACTGACGAAGTACAGAATTCCTTCACGTTGAAATATAAATGAAATAATTTCCTTGAGAGAAGTCATCCACTACTATGCCAAGCTGTTTCCCCTAAAAATAAATGTATCAAATATCCTGAAATAAAATACATCATTCGCCAGAATTGCATTCTTCCAAACGCGAATTCAGTGTTTCACTTGATACCAACTTTGGTTTGGAGTACACTTTCTTCTGAGCATCAATTTTAGCAAAAGTTCTGTCAGATTTTGAATAGGCAGCAAGGAATATATATTGACGATATTGAGTGACTGATTGAGTGACTGACGTTGGACGATTGGACCACGTTCTAGGAATAATGAGAGGCTGGAAAGTTGGTATAGGAATAAGTTAGATTGCTGACTCCGGAAAATATTCCAACTTCGGAGGCACATTTCGGAGGGACTGATTTTTAAAGCCTATGACGGACCTATGCCATTCTCATGCACACAATTCTTCAAGGAAACTGGAAAAACGTGAATAGATGTTAAGTTGTCGATTCCAGATTAGGTCCGACTTCGAAAGTTCGAATTCGGAGGAACATGATCTGCGGGAGCATTTCGAGGGGGATTGATGACAGATACTCATGCTAGCACCAATCCTGACCCATTCATGTCCAAGAACTTTTCGGCTTATCTGACCGAGAATCCTACTGACTTAACCTAAGGCACAAGGCTTTTGCATCTCTCTACGGGAGGTGGAAGGATACTGGATCATGCGCATTGGCATACTTCCGAATGCCAATGATACGCATCGTCCCGTGTCCTTCTGCTTACCCTATGGTCTGGAAGGGCATAGGCTTATAGGCATCTTGCATCAGGATACGCCCAGTCAAAATTTTTAGTAGGTTTATCTTCGGGCCATTGCTGGGGGAGTTGGCCCATTTTCGGCAGGCCAACTCACACCTGTGAGTCACTACTGAATGGGCCGGCCCATCATTCGTCGAAG
Organism: Darwinula stevensoni; assembly: GCA_905338385.1. Classification (NCBI taxonomy): domain Eukaryota; kingdom Metazoa; phylum Arthropoda; class Ostracoda; order Podocopida; family Darwinulidae; genus Darwinula; species Darwinula stevensoni. The sequence continues at coordinate 49,403 of CAJPEV010001189.1, forward strand.
ATAGGCCAATGTGGCTGAGAAGGTCCCATAAACCGGCGTGAGATGGAGCCAAAGTGATCGTAGTGGGGAGTCACTTCCCGGATACTACTGAGATGAATCCCCTGTCCTTTGACACGGTTCCCTATGGTTTCTCACATAGATCTCAGAGGAAGACAATCGAATTCCTTTTAACATTTCTCTGAAGATGTAACCTTGTTCTCGAATAAACCCGGAACTTCCGGCCCGGAGGTCCGTGGGAGGATCCTTCTGCTTTCCACAATAGGCCACGCGACTACATTACCTTCCTTTACTGGTATTATCTCATGTGTTCAATTACGTGGAAGGTGTGTCTAACCTTCTGTGGGAGGACAGTCACCCTTGCATTCCCAAGTGATTCCGCTCCTGGATGCCTCAGCATCCAGAAGAGATGTTGCTTGGGATGTTCTGGGGATAGGAGTGAACCCGTGTAAGGTACTCAGATAAGGCCATGCTCCCTCATCTACCAGACGAAGGAGCACTAAGAGGTCAAAATATGCATGAAGATGTTGATGCATTTTTTCCCGGTTTTTTCCCTATACCTTTTCACCATAATGAAAAGTAGGCCGATGGTTGGGACATGTGCGGTTTCCCAGCAATTAGCCAAAGTTAGCCCAATGAAGGGCCAACAGGACATGCCCGACTCGTATAAGCCGGCTTAAACCAACCGTGAGCCAACCAAGTAGCAATCATAGCCCAACTACGGCTTATATTCCCGTCGGCGAAAAGCCATAGATGGCCCGACAAAAAAATTTTGACTGGGCGGTAGCAGGATTATAGGACAGATAGACCGACAAGTCACTTGATTTAAATTAACCCAGTAACGATGATGGTACAGTATTTTCCTACCCTAAGTTCATAAATAAGATTAGGAATCAACATGAAAATCAAATTACCTATTTATTAAGTTGCATCGAAATAAGAAACTGTTCCAACCAGTAAACCGGATGGTGCTAGTGGTTGAAAGTGAATTACACCTAAAGTAGTTACCTTGCCATTTCTCGGTCGTTTTATCGAGTAATTAAAGCATAGCATCTCCTCTGTTCCTCATACGGCTTTTCCTTCGTTTCTTTCTCTTATTCGGCCATTCTTTCTCTATAAAAAGGAAGAAATGATCCTCTCCGGCTTGACTTTTTCATTATGTAAATATTTTCCAGATCCTCGGGAAAAGACCCCAGCAAGGCTCCCTCAAGGACAGGATCAAATTCCTTCTGTTCCTCTACGGAATCAACCTCCACTTGCTCCTCGTCGGAATCATTCTCCACTTGCTCCTCTTCGGGAGCATCCTATACCTGCTCCTCGTCAATCTCATCCTGTGCCCGCTCCTCGTCAGTCTCATCCTGTGCCCGTTCCACGTCGGTCTCATCCCGTACCTGCTCCTCGGCGGACTCCCTCCGCACCTTATCCTCCTCCAACTCACACTGTATCTGGTGCACACCGTGCTTATCCTCCGATTGCTCCAAAGCCTAAACTCGCCCCTAAACCACGTCCAAAAGGTGACTTACTTGCTACCCCTTGCGAAAGAGTCCTATAGAAATTTCATGAGAATGTATAGGAATCCTAAAAGAACATATAGGAATCTTATACAGGGTGTTGGAAAAGTCACTGTTCAGTAGAATTAAATCATTTTGTTGCATGTATTTAGCATGGTACTGCGTGGTGGATTGCATCATCAAATACGCTTGTACATGAATTTCCACTCAATGATTCATCCAATATTAGCACCATCCCCGATTTACATAATTTATTGTTTGTAATTCCTAGCAACAGTGAGGTCACCTACATGTCGTGAATTCTACTGCACAGTGACTTTTCGAACACCCTGTAGTATTCCTATAGAACCTGTAGGGTTCCCATAGGGAAGCATGGATTCCAAAAGGGAGTCAAAAAGATTCCTATAGGAATTGTATAGCATTCGATACGTTTCTCATAGGACCTATGGGATTCCTATACGAATGTATAGGCGTATGCTAGGCTCCGTAAGGATATATGAGGTTTCTATGGGAATCACATAAGTCCTATAGGTCACATGCTTTCCTATAGGAAGCCCAATAGAAATCCTATGGGAATGTATTGTATTCTACATGATTGTATGTATTCCCTATGGGAATGTATGTATTGAATGTATAGGTCTTCTATAAGACCTATAAGATCCCAATAGGAAACTCAACGGACTCTATGAATTGTGGACATTCCCTAAGCCCTAGAGGAAGATCACTTCCGATAGCAGACCATGACAAATAAATCCTCTGCTTCCTTTACGGAAATGTCCTATAGAAAACCTATAGATATCTCTTACATGAAACCTTTAGACTTTCCTATAGGTTTTGAAACACGAAAAATCAATAAGATCCTATAGGTTCCATATAAGTTCGTATAGGACTCCTGACCTATAGGATTCGGGAGGCTTTTTTGGTTTCGAAACCCTGCATTACAACGGGAATGCCCACCTGGGTCAAGATTAGGGTCTCTTTTTGGTGCTAACTAATTAGCTAGTAGGGGTTTTCTCATGGTAGGGCATTTGCATTTCTAGTACTAGTACTGCCTACGTCTGTAAAACTTTTGACCCCTGGCACAAATATCGCCAGAATGTGTTGGATTGCGCATCCACTTTCTTCAATTGCAAGAAGTATTGTTCTTCTCTGGGGCTTTANTTGTTTGTAATTCCTAGCAACAGTGAGGTCACCTACATGTCGTGAATTCTACTGCACAGTGACTTTTCGAACACCCTGTAGTATTCCTATAGAACCTGTAGGGTTCCCATAGGGAAGCATGGATTCCAAAAGGGAGTCAAAAAGATTCCTATAGGAATTGTATAGCATTCGATACGTTTCTCATAGGACCTATGGGATTCCTATACGAATGTATAGGCGTATGCTAGGCTCCGTAAGGATATATGAGGTTTCTATGGGAATCACATAAGTCCTATAGGTCACATGCTTTCCTATAGGAAGCCCAATAGAAATCCTATGGGAATGTATTGTATTCTACATGATTGTATGTATTCCCTATGGGAATGTATGTATTGAATGTATAGGTCTTCTATAAGACCTATAAGATCCCAATAGGAAACTCAACGGACTCTATGAATTGTGGACATTCCCTAAGCCCTAGAGGAAGATCACTTCCGATAGCAGACCATGACAAATAAATCCTCTGCTTCCTTTACGGAAATGTCCTATAGAAAACCTATAGATATCTCTTACATGAAACCTTTAGACTTTCCTATAGGTTTTGAAACACGAAAAATCAATAAGATCCTATAGGTTCCATATAAGTTCGTATAGGACTCCTGACCTATAGGATTCGGGAGGCTTTTTTGGTTTCGAAACCCTGCATTACAACGGGAATGCCCACCTGGGTCAAGATTAGGGTCTCTTTTTGGTGCTAACTAATTAGCTAGTAGGGGTTTTCTCATGGTAGGGCATTTGCATTTCTAGTACTAGTACTGCCTACGTCTGTAAAACTTTTGACCCCTGGCACAAATATCGCCAGAATGTGTTGGATTGCGCATCCACTTTCTTCAATTGCAAGAAGTATTGTTCTTCTCTGGGGCTTTAGGAAATGGTAGGCAGCACATATGAATACCGTGAATACATCTTTCAGATAAGATAAACCTTTTTATCCATTCGGGGTTCTCATAGGGAATATGAGCTTATTTCGGTCCTGAACGCCATAATTTTATATGGAATATGGGGATGACAAATAAGGAAGTGTTCAAGTTTATTGATTGCTACAATGAGGCAAAGGGAGATATACAGGGAGGTACGAAACATTCCTGTGAAAGATGCTCCCATTGATAGAGGGGAGGGCACTTTTGCGTACTGTGAGAAATGCGAGACCCATCCCTCCATCTGGTGGCCTAATGAGAACTTCAAAACGAAACCCTATGTCCTATAGGGAACCCTATAGGTCATATAGGATTCCTATATATACCTTTAGAAATCCTTTTGCCATTTTCGTAAGTGTTACCTCTGCTCCAGGGACTCAAGGCTTCTTTTAGGTTATCTTTAGGACACACCTTCTCACACGACTTTCGAGATATTCCTATGGAATCTTCACTTTCCTTAAGTATAAATTGAAAGCAAAGTTTTGCAGTAACGTGTGGTAGTAAGGACATTGCCAGATTCCACGACGAGAAACGATGACTCGTTACAATTCCCAAACGTAACTAAATCAGCAAGTTGTCATATGACTGAAGAAGAGGTATTATAATATGTGCGACGCATTCACCTAAACCGCAGAAAGAGTGAATGTTCCTTGTATAGAGCATCTTCCCTCCTGTCACATATCTTTATGCCATCAGCAGCAAACGTTACTATTGTTCAACATCTGATACCAAGAGTGACTACTGCACTGGACAGCAATTACTATAGTAAATAAGACTTGTGGTTCCTGATGAACCTCCATGTGAGGATGAATGGATTCTTCCTACACAGTCGAACTGGTCGGTAATCGATAGTTGATAATCTTCACTTTCCACCAAATCATTTCATTTTTGTGATGGAGTGCACATCTGTTAGTACAGTGGGAGATATAGAAATTATCAGCAGAAAAGCGCTTCTATAATCTCCCTTCCTCCCCATCCCTGTATCGGTCATTGTGTTGAGGGAGGATAAATGACCTAGGTAGCAAACGAAACTTTAATCAGCAATGTAAGAAAGGTAAATTTGAACCTTCCCTGCCTTGTGGTGGCATTTTATCTTAAAATAATTCAATATTTAAATTTCGCTCATCGCAATTCTTAGATGAACGCCAAAGTTCAACACTGGCTGAACGTTGGGTCAACATTTTAATGTCACCTATCGGAATGCTCACTCCCAACCCTAGTAGCACAATATATTGGTTTAATGCTGGACCATCACTGGGCACGTTGGCTGCACCTTGGCCAATATTTCCAATATCGAGTAACTATTTGCTTCCCGATATTGCCATTCCATCAGTAATCCAATGTCAGACCCATACACGGCATCATTCCTCATAGGAGTGTTTTGTACCTCTCCATATGTCTCGCCTTGCCTTATTATAGCAATCAATAATCTTGAACACTTCCTTATTTTGCTATCTCCGTATTCCAGACAGAAGTATGGAACACAGGCTGTAAACAAGCTCATATTCCTTTTGAGAACCCCATTTGAGGAAAAGTTCACCTTAATCGAAATAAATTTCAGGACTGGAGTTTCAGTTTTGATATGAGCTTCGCAGGTCCTGTTCAGTTCATCAGGTTCAGGGGAGAACGATCTTCCTCTCCTCAGGGAAAGAACTAAGCTCGCAGAAACGCCGTCCAACATGAGACAGATGTGTGCATAGGCAGAGCGTTATACTGGTACAGGCAGTACTAGTACTGAAAATATAAATGTCCCCACCATGGGAAAGCCCCTCCAGGTAATGGATTTAGAGCAAAAAGCAGCGATAATTATACTGACTTCAGTAGTTATCTCATTTAGTAATTCCGATTGTAATTCTTGGGTTTCAAAACCCCAAAAACTTCATCGACTCCTATAGATCAGGAGTCCTATAGGACCCTACAGGGATCCTATAGGTTGTTCTCTTTCAAAAACCTATAGGAAAAGTATATAGGTTTACTTTAAGAAGTATTTATTGGTTTATTGTAGGACTTTTCCATAAGGGACGCTTCTAAAGAGAGAAGTTATATCTTCCGCAATAATTTATTTCTTTATATTTTGCAGTTCGAGTAAATGGGACCCTATCAAGATCCTACCAAGGTTATGACCAAGCCTCCAGAATTCCTGGTAATGCTCTACCTTCACAGCCTTTCTTGAGCGTGCCTTTGCGCTTTTTGGAATACGCGACCTATTGAAGAAGACCTGCTGTATCACCATCTTATGAATTCTTCATTTCCAGCTGGAGGAATCCCACTGGGACATGGGAAAATAAATGATGAAGTCCTTTCTCGTCTGCGGCCTTTTACTCAGGCTAAATCTCCTCCAAATGGTGACTTTGTCTCAACTTTTTAAATTAAGGAATGTCACTCTTTTTGTTGGAATGTTTAAGACTTCCAGTATACATTTTCCAGTGCAAATGGAAGACATCCCACCCAAACGCTCACAAGGAAACAATCGAGCCCCACCTCCTCATCTTCAAGGTAGTCCTACAATTCTGGCCATGGGTGAGTGTCCTGCAGCCATCCATAATAATTGTCCATATCAACATATGCCATACTCTATTAGTAGAGTATGGCATAGTAGAGTATTTCATCTCATGCCTTACTGGCATGAGATGAAATTTCTTCCTTTATGAGATAGAGTGACTGGTATGCATTAGGACCTCTTAGGGTAGCGATTAGTCAACGCTTGAATTTACAGCCAAATCTAAGATCATCAGGGACAGCCATAGCGCTAGAGAAGAACACATCTATTGCACGAAAGCAAGCTGACTCCCTTAAGACAAATGTACAGAACATGACCCTGGATTGCCTAGCAGCGACCAATATGTCACATTAATTTTCCTGATGTTGAGCATCGTGCTTGCAAATAAGAAATGCAGGCCTGCAACTTCGTTTTCGCAAATACGTGTAGAGAAAAATAAATGGTGTTTATTAGGCTTTACTTTGACTGGGCACTCTTTATCGGTGTTCATTCAGCTATTAATGACAAATATCGTAGTAGTGAATCATCCCTCAGCAGATGCCTCTCTGTGCCTCCATAAGTATGTTGGTTTCTGGGTTGTTTTAGCTATTTATGACAATCAAAGTCGCATATTCATACCGAGTGGAGTTTTGAAGGATTTCTCAGCCTAAATTAGAAATGCAGGATTGGCTAAAGTATTAAACCATCCAAATATTTGCTTAGAATTCCTAATTTTGAATGAAATAAATTGAAAATGTAATTTCCTTGCGTTTTTTCCCTTAAACATTTGTTTAAATTTCATGGGTATGTGACTATTCATTCGTGATTGATCACTGAATTTGTCAAAATTGTCAATATTCTGAGTGAAGAAACATGTGATTGCCATTGTTAGGCGTGAATCTACAATTGACTTTCCTAAAAAATTATGTTCATGTCTGTATGGATAATTTTTAAAACTTGAGAAGTTGCCTAATGTGCGTTTTTCACTATCTGAAAATGTCATGGGGAAAACGTCATGCATCCTCATGAATTATCAGGCTTTCTCCTGCAAATGTGATGAAATGTATACAATTGGAAAGGACCTTTTTGGACCTTTTTCAGAGCGCGAAGCGAATGAAAGAGAGTTATTTTCAAACTAGTAGAAAAAGTTAGTCGTTAATCTCAGGGGAAAAGACAGGTAAGCGACATTACTTTCTTGCTTTTAGGTAGTAAAATTGCTAACTCCAGTTTCGCTCCCTTTCTCGGAAATCGCTCACTGTTTTCTAAGAGTGTAGAGGTGTAGCAGCGCGCAATTGCAGCTTAGATGATACTTCCTTAAATTGTAATGCAATGCACAACCATTTCAATTTTCTTCCATTCTACTACCATTGCTGTTTCGAATACACACATACACAGATGACAACCGCATCATCATTCAACTCAAGCCTATTCTATTGTCTTTTGACCACCTTAATTCGAATACGGCTAAAAGATTTTTCCATGTGTCCCCTTTTGTTTTCTAAAACTTTCTTTAGCCGTGGGCGGAATTGGTCAATTGCTTCTGAATTCCGACTGAATTTGCGCCATTCCTCTCCAACCGCATTGTTCGGTGTTCATCGTCATACACGGGTCGGGAAAGAGGGGCATGGCAACAATGGGTGGAATTGGTGCTTCGCAATAGGAGTCGCACGCGTGTTCACTCAGAATGTTGACCATTCCAACTAAATTGGTTGCGTCTCAAGAATGAGTAGCTGCAGGCTTATGAAATGTGACGAACCCTTGAGGTATTATTGATACAATAATAATCATACAATGTTTCGTCACATTTTTAAGATTTTATAATTCCGAAATATCAATTTTATTGCAAATTTTCGAGTGGCTTACCTTTTTTGCCAACCATATAGAAGGAATGTCAATAGGTATTTCAATGGAATTAATTCAGAGAAGAGAACAATTTCATTTTAGCCGTTCAAATTCTCTTCAGCAGGGAGAAATGAACAGAAAATATCAATATAGTTGACAGGAAAATTTGTTTTGCTTCAGATGGTACCAGAAGTACGAAATGTTTACATTGCACCAGGGATAGATGTAGCTGAGACTTTCTTGGTGCTGGCTTTAAATTTATCGAATTCCACACATTTTCCTCATCTCCATTAACGGCCTGATTTCAGCCACATATATTTTGTGACATTTCTATTGAAAATAGATGAAATCCAGAAGGCGGTAAGGAGACAAAAGACCGAGACAAAACATAATCTGGGTTCACCGCTGGCTCGTAATGAGGACCGAGTTAGGAAGAAGCAGCCAGAGCGGACGAAAGAGGAACTTCACATCCGTCCTCTCGCTCCCGGTGGGAAGCTAATCCAGTTGGCTCCAACAAGCACAAGCGTCACCCCGAGATCACCGGCGATAAAAAGCAGGACCGGTGTTAAAAAAAGCAAGGCACCTTTACCACCTCGGCAGATCGAACCAACCTCGCGTTTGAGGACGTGAAACGACGAAATTATATCTTTCGAATGAAGAAGGCAGAAAATATTGATGTTAAGTTACTGTAGGTCTGCTATCATCGCATTTACTAGCGCTGCATCGACGTCTTACATGCTCCATCAGTTTCTTCGAGCCGGGATGTGTCACACAGGAAAACATGGTACTGAAACATTGTTCTATGTCTGCTTTAAATCTTCGTCATTAACTTGACATGATGGCGAGACCAGTCAATGGTGCTTCGTAATCGGAAGGTCAACTGATGGGTAGTAATGACGCGATTATCTTCCAGTAAGAAACTTTGGATCAGGATTTACTCTTGGTGGCGCCTTTCGTGAAGAGACACAGGTGTCCCTTCGCGAACCAACATGCATGGGCTTTCTCCTTTTCATGGACGTTCTTCATTTGCTCATTGTTTTCCCTCTCCCTGCAAGTCAGGTGTTATATTTGTGTCTAAAATAAACCTCACTTATTCCTATCCACTATTTTTTCATCAAGCCTCGAATCAAATGAATCAAAAGAGTGATTCTTCTGGTTTTCCAAGCAACTGGTTAAATAATGATTGTCTAAAAAAATCTAAGCATGTAAATCTCATGTTCATTCAACCAAGTCAAAACGTCAAAGGTTTTGACGGGTTGATGAAGATGCGGAGCCTGTGATGTGGATTGTTGGATTCTCCCGTCACCATGCAGGCTCCTGAACTCTTCCTTCCCATCAACCCCTCAGCTCTCTTGGTCGAGGTTTCCACCTTCACCATTTCACCTCCATCAGCCGACTGATCCACGTGTACGTTAAGTGTTATATACTTGATTATGTTGGTTTCCAGGACTTTCATATGCCGCCTCAAAAAAAAATGCGGTAAGGTTTCTACGTCCACATTTTAAAATTTTCCGCAAAGAAAGGATCTACGGCACTTGGACATGTTAAAATACCGTCGTTTTGGTCCCATTTTGCAAGTCATTATGGAAGAAGGGGTCATGGGGTTCCAGCAAAACAATCCTTCAACCTTGAATGGTTGTACTTCGATCCATATTCAGAACGTCAAACACACTCAACAAGAGCTCCTAGACTAGGTTGGGAACTGGAACATTGTTTCGCTATGAACGTCCTCGCTTTAGTCAGAGAAATATATGGTGGGGGAATGGAAACCGTTCGTATTATTGAAAGTAGACACCTGATAATTTATTCGTCTCCGATTCAGCCTAAAAGTCTCTTTCTCCAAATTGAAAGCTAAGTCTACAAATTTCTTTGGGAGGCAACAACTTCCTGATTCCTACAAATCAAGGATCCATGCCTTCAGTCACTTCCCATTATAACAGCTAGTTTAACTATGGAACTTTATGCAATGTGATCTAGAGTAATGAATGCAATTATGTATTCTTACGTTCAGATATTTGACTAAATTTCAACATAAATAACATTTAATGTCAACATTGCATATTCTCATTTAGAGAGTCAGGGTTTCTTGCCCTACCATCTAGTCGAAAGCTCGTGTACACCCAGGGTCATTAGATGGTGAATTTCGATTATAGGGTAAGTGCTGCGAATGTCGGCACTGGGGGTAATCTCGGCACTTTACAATTGTCAAAGTTCTGCTTCCACTACTAGTGCCCTAGGCACGGGTAGATAAGTGTTCTCAGATGGTAAGACTAATGTTGTTAACATGTGCTTGGAACAGTCAGATTTGCTGTTGTAGTTCTCTCGCAGTGGCCACTTTCTCTAAGCGCACAACCGAAAATCCTGCAAAATCTTGTGATTTTCCTAAGCTTTTTCACATTCCGTTCTTCTCTTCCACACCAGATATTGTTTTATCTGGTCGTTGCATTCATTTTTGGATCTGTTGTAAACGACAGCGATACATAAGTGTGAGGAGATTCCCGACAGGGTGGTGCCATCTATACTAGCAAATGTGCCGATATTGCCAACATCTGACCCAACTGACCCTTTTACCCAGGCCCTCGGAAATAAAAGGTCTGGGGCACTCGAGGTTTGCGGTATAAGAAGGTTTATAATAAAGGTATCACCAGACCCATTATGAACGAGGAAACTCCATTACGAAAACCAGCAAGCAAGGTGGAAGTGCAGAATTTGCTTAGAGTGGCGACATTCGCAACACTCACCCTATTCCCTGGATAACGATTGCTGGAAAAAATATTCTCAACGGAAAATAACCACAGTTGAACGCACTTGGTAACCGCCCCATGCCCAATGTCTCCTTTACCACTGATTGAATTCGGAATCTGTTTCATTTCCCCAGCGTAGTTCGGAACGTTTGGCCTCGGTACTTGGAAGTCAAGAGGAATCGACATCAATATTAGTCTCGCGTGCAATTCGCTTTCTCCTACGACCATCGGCCAGAGGGCATCATCCAGCTGTTTCTCTGTCGATAATTTTGTGCCACGATAATAGAATATTTTCCCTCAGAAAAAAAACACTGGGAATTCAAAAGAAAAAAACTTACATGCTCATGAGGGGCCCGTGGGGCAGAACTAAAACGGAATCAGACAGCCATGAGCATGCACTACATATACGTAATTTCCGGCCAACATCGTCTGATCAAGGTTGAGAGTGGGTTGATTTTTCAACGATGCTATGGCGCGTATTAAAAGAACATATTTGTTTCCCTGCAAAAAAAACGTGAAGCATGAGTTGACTCCTCAATGGAAGGAGAAGAGAATGGAATTCAGAAAGGAATTAGGACAATTATTGGGTTGGAAAGAAAGTCATGCAACACTTTCTAAAACTATTTAGGAAAATTTTCAAAGGAATGATGGGCGGGGCTTTCCATTTCTATATGCTGGAATGTTCTCGAAGCTTCTGCCCTCGGGGTATATAAGGCGGCTTACTACAAGCCTATGCCTTTCCAGGCCATAGGCTAAGTAGAAGGAGATGAGACGTTGCGTACCAGTGCGTCGTTTGATGTGGATGGATTAAGATGCAGGCCAGTTTTTTTCAGCAGTCGTCCAATGCCAGTTTACTCTGTTTAGAGGTGGATCATTTAATGATCTTTGCCTGACCATCTCAGAATTCAATGAAAGTTGGCAAACGGTCGGATTATTTTGAGAATGGCCGACAGGCAAAAGCATTCGTCTGTTCCTCCAGAGGAGGCGGAGAAAAGTGAGTTCAGATTTGGTCATGGCGCAAAATGACCCCCAACCCCCAGATGCTTATTCTTGACTACACGATTATTATGTCACCACACTGTTTTGATTGGCCATAACTTTTCAAGGGACAGTTGGATGCAACTGATACTCGACAGAGGTTTATGAGTCTCAGGTTTTTCGACATCCGCAAGAAGATACTGCATGCCGTTAGGAGGCCCTCCGGTCAACAACAGTGCCCTCTATCTTCGTGCTACCCCACTTTTTATGTAGGAAAGAACACCTTACAGGCCCATGAGCCTCTTTGCGAAATATCACTTGCATCTGAGGGCCCTTCCAAAAGGTTTGGTCTTGAAGCCAATTTTAAAGATACGAACTTGGTCAAAATCGGTTGAAGGCCAAAACTGGGCAAACTACTCTTAATTGAATTTAGTGATGATGGAGCATAGACCATTACTGCATTTGAGGTGCAATGATCCACCTATAAACTTTTTAACGGGACAATGCATTGCTCAAAGAATTTTTCTAAAAAAATAAACCAATCATTTCGACAACTTGCATATCTATACTATATTTCTGAATGTTTATGTGTGCGTCTCTCTGTCCTTTATGCACGGCCACAACTATGATCCCAGTCCGACCAAACTTTGCATTGCTTCCTCATTTGTTCCGGGGATGGTCATAGCATAGGTGGTGTTTCGAAATTCGGATCCCCCCAAGGCAGGGCCAGCCTAAGACCAAATGGCGCTTAGGCGAGGAGCGTCTTCTATACCCTAGGAACGCACTGAGCGCCTTCTGGTGGACACCGGCGATGCTCGTGCCCTCTGGTGTGTACAGTCATTGTCCATGGGAACGTGTTCCGCATGGTGCCATTTGTATAAGTACCAAATTATCCTTGTTCCACCATGCAGTTTTCACGATAGTTATTTGAATAGGCCAACTATCTTTATAAGCACCCTGCATATGTGCAATATGAATCTCCCATATACCTACAGGGTGGCTTTTAAAAAAGCAAGCTATTGACTTCAACATGGTGTAAATCAGGCTACAGTGCCTTGACTCCAGTAAGCTTCTAGGCACACATGTAACAACTCTTTTTCAACAGATATAAAATTATATGCTACGATATTTCGAGTTTTTTGCTTCTTTTGGATGAAAATAACTGGCTCCATTCGGAAAACCATAGCTTGGTTTTTTTTTTTAGCCATTCTGTATGTATTCATAAAAAAACTTCCCATAAGAGATTCTTTATAAAGATCTGACTATTACTTCTGCTATAGTTTTTGCCCCACCCTGCACATTTTTGCATAAATCTAAGAATCTCCTCATGAAACTCAAGGATGCATTCGTTTTTTCTTGGGATACTAAATTAAACAGGATTCCTAGGCTACTAATCACTTTCGAAACGATTTCCATATATAGATTATTAACGTACACACAGGAAAGATATAAAGAGCATATAGTCTCTACGAAGCCCGGCATGAAAGACTCACTGAGAAAGCTAGCAGCCTCATCACTTCCGCATCCTTCGTCTTGGCTCGTTCGGAGGTGGTGCCATGACGCCATGAACATTACACGGCGTCATAGAGAGTAGGTGGAATCTCGTTCACAAATACTGGGACGGGATGGGAGGATGAGGGAATGGATGCTCAGCCGCGATCACTTTTATTCCCTATTCCGTCTTGATGTCACAAACTCTCACGTTTCTCCTCACAAATGGCATAAAAGTGAGGGAAGGCGCGAGAACGGAAAACAAGACTGAAAGAGTGCGAAGAGACTTCGGGCTCCTTTCCTCCAATCTACTATGGCGAGGTACAGAGGGATGATTTAGTGGCGAGGCTAGTTAGGGTGGAGGAGGCACTCCGGGGGTTCCCCAGCCTTCCGGACTTTACTGGGAGGGTGGCCCTTTCGTCCTTTGACAGCGCGTCGAGTGCCGACTCCCAGGTGGCTAGTAATTGGGCTCAGGTCGTAAAGGGGGCGAAGGTTAAGCGATCCCAGGAGGCAGTCATTAAGACCGAAAACAAGTTTCTCGGGTTGAGGGAGGTCAGCTTGGATGAGGGAACGGAGGGCGGGGTGGGAACAGGTGTGAGGTCGGCAGGACAAGCTCAGGCCGTGTTGAAAGGGAGAGGGAAGTGTTGCAAGACTTTCTTTCCATCCCAATACTTGTGATTGCATCTGACTCTCAGGAGACGTCAACCATCAGAATGTGAGATTTAGGGCGATGCAAAATCCTCGCGAAAACCTGGAGACTTCCCTACATCCCAAGAAGGTCTTGGTGTGGTGGGTATTGGCTATATCAGTGTAAGGAATAATCTCCCTGTTTTTCTTCGAGGGTTACGTAACCTTTGAGAGTCGTCTGAATCTGCTGAAAACATTTTTTCCGCCTGAGCTGGCGAAACGACGATCACTCGTTTTACTGTGGTTCGTCGCGGCTCGCCCCGACTTGAACCCCTGCGAATTTTCCCTCTGAGACTATCTAAAGGAGCAGGTGTTCAGAAGAGTCGTTGGTCAATCAACTCAACTGAAGTTTCGGTCTTGACTGAAGCAAGCGATAACTGAGTGTATCCGTCAAATCGACGATCTGCTGACGCGAATGATGGAAAACGTGTACGTTCGCCTCTACGAAGTTGACAACGTCCATGGCGATCACATTGAGCAGATCTAGAAAAAATTGCTTTAAAGTATGCCGTTTTCAAGTATGTTTGAATCACCTTTATCATGGTTTAGAAGTTTTTAATTTTTGAAATGGGGGTAAATTGACTGAAGCACCCTCTATATGAGACTCGAGATCGTTGTGTCAGCATAGTAAATAATCAGTCCTCTTGTATCACACGTACCCCAATCAATCGGAACCACCTCTACGACTGATATTAAAGGTGACTTTGACATTGCTGCGCCCTTCAAGTAGAGATTATTTTTTCCCTTTGAGACAGAGACTTCAAGATGACTATGAAAGTCTTTGAAGATAATTCTCTCATTCTCTTATTTTAACCACAGGAATGTTTGCATATTGTTCAACCAGAAACTATTCTCCTAGTTCGTGTCATGATGCGGTTGTCTTCCACATCGTGAATAACTCCTCCCTTTGTCAATATTTTTTTCAAATAAAGAGTGAAAAAATGATGCAGTCATAGCTACACCCATTTGTTGTTTTCATTTCAAAGGGAACGAGTTAACAGATCATCAGTACTACAGGGAGTGAAATTCTGTTGTCAATATTCATCTCACTTTTATAAACATGGCCATAGATTACTCGTGTCATTATCGACGGAGATATCAAGGAAATTATCTTTCACACGCTCTTCATTGATTTTACTCCGCTGGTACACTGTTTTCGGATTGAATTCGTCTTCCCCTCCCATCCATAGCGAAGAATGGAGAAAACAAAATTTCCCGAGGGTCTGCTTCATAAGATGATGCAATAAACCACTCATGTGGGGGAAGTCACAACCTTAAATCGATGGAAGCATCCTGGGGGGGGGGGGGGGTCTTAACCGAGGAACCGAGGCGCACCCTGTTTATGATCACAGGAGGCGAAGAGAAGGAGTTTGACCTTTCCGTCTGAAATAGGCAAGCCTGCATTCCGCTCACCCAGATAACACGTCTAACCATTGATAAGTGTTATCTGGACGAGAGAGACAGCTTTGAACGTTATGGTGATATCAGTATGCTGTATTCCTGGCTATGTGTAAAGTATGTTAGGATCCCACATAAATTATTGTGTACTTGACAAAGGAAGCAATCATTACTTCGACAGACTCCTAATTCGTGGCTTTGTGAGTGAAAGCAGCATTCCATCGCGTTATGAACCTACATGGAGACGGATCTGACTCAAGGAAGAATGTTCCTCAGATGACAAACTATATCCTAATTCTCTCAATGTTCGATATTCACGGGACACGCTTTTTCGTCAATATGATTAGGATGACTTAGAACTATCTCCATGGGACCTGGAAGCCTCAAGAACGGGATGACAATTGTTCCTGAATATCCTCCAGCGCCAGTGGCCATTATTGAGAAGAGAGCGATGGTGGGTAGAGCTCCAAGTATTTTCTAAGGAATATGCTCTTCTGCTTGGCCTCGGAATGCGAAAATGTTCACGACTGAGGTCATTTTCCCCAAAAAACTGGTTCTCGCAAACTGGTCAATCCCTTTCAGCAAAGAGCCAAACGGTAAGTAGCAAAAAGCAGCCTCTCAAGAGACTCACCAGTGCCAGGGTAAATATGTTCTTTTTCTCGCCCTACTTGAATCGTAGAGAAGAAAGAGTCATGAGACACGTCGCGGAAATTCTCGCTCGTCACTCAGAAGAGCTGGAGCTCATCAACATCGATGGTGTCTTGAAGGGCCTATGGAAACAGAATATTGTTGAGCATAACGAGTTCTTTACAATTATGAAAAAGCCACGGGAGGAAAAGCTGCTGTTTCTTTTTGAGATCCTACCACGCAAGGGAGACGATGCTTTTCCAATATTTATGCAGGTCCTTCGTCGGTGTAACCATAGCATTCTTGCAGACGAAATGGAAGAAGGTGAGTCATGAAGAAAAATGCAGAACATGTTATAAGGGAATTTTCGTTACCCGTTCTTGAGAGGACGGCAAGGGATGTAGGACCGCTGACTTCACTGGTGACGTCAGCAGCACTTTTGCAGTTTTAAAACGCGTGAGGAAGACGTCTAAGACGTGTAGGGGCTCTTACAACCGCTCTCCCAGGAACGTGATTGCGACGTAAGATCTACCAAACATGAACGACTTGATAGTCGCGTGAGCTTCGATACAGCGCGTGGTTCGTTTTAGTCAGTCGTCTAGGAAAGAAAGCTCTTATTGATGGCGAAACAGCTGAAATTCAAGGTACAGTATGCACAGGCTGGATTTCTAGACAATTGTCTCACGTCTGCAGCAAGGATTTCCCGATCAATATAAACGTAGGTTTTGCTCGAAATGGGTTTCTGGACAATTGTCTCACATCCACTACTTGTGTTTTTAGCCATTATCCTCCAGGACAGCAGCTGACATGTCCTCTTTCGTCATCAGAGGAGTAGGATGCAACCTGGACACGAACTTCGGTTACTTTGCCATGAGAGACGGGCAGAAAGGGAACATTATATGTTGCTGGATAGCAAATGATGGGACAGAGATAGAGCCAAGGGTTGCAGCGTCTGCATGCCACCATGTTGAACTAATGTCAGACAAAGGAATCAAGAACATTAGTCTAGTAGGCAAATTAAATATTTCATTCCTATAGTGAAACCCCTTCTTAAGGAAAGAACATTTAGTTGCAGTAGATCAAAAAAATGGGGAAATGCATTACATTCGGATATCTGGGGATTTGTGAGTTTACTAGATTGTAACTCATATGTGTATCACTAAGTCGACAATGCCCTAAGATTGGATGCCGTTTGAACACCACCTGCGTGATCCGTGGATGTTACGCGCCGTTCAAGATCTGGAACGCGTAGCCAAAGTGTCATTTGAATATCTGGAACTTGAACGCCTAGTAAAACGTTCGTCTTGCCATCCTCCTGAAAAACGAGTAACCAGGACTCTCTATTGTCTCTCTCATTAGGCGTATGTGTTTTCCCAGACTTGAAACTGCCTCCTAGACAAATTTCGCACAGTTACAATATTGGTTAATATTGAGGCAGCACTGAATGTAAGGAAAAACCTTAACATAATTTTTTTCAGCATTCTGTAATAGTACGGAAAATAGATAAATATTAAAGATAATCCTCATTACTCGACAAGGACGTTGCCCAAAAAGATTTGCAGTTGCAATCTAGATTGAATTATGTACATACTTCCTTGGTATTTTGCCTTGCAATTTACTCGAGTTTCAGGTGCTTGAATTGACATTCTAAAAAGAAAAAATGCAAAACACTGTAATTTGAATGGGGCTCGGAGTGCTACTTTTCGTCCGGAACAATTACTCAAGAGAGGCATATAGTATAGCAAGCTGAATATGGGCTGCTTTTAATATTCCCTTGAATTTCTTCTCGTGAGCGAGGAAATGCAAAAGAATTAGGTTAGTTGTTGCTCTTTCGATGTTGCTTTCTAAGCCAGATGAACTTCTTCGGGATCTTAGATGTGTTGTGGCTTTTGCATTAAATGTTGAAGAACTAAATGGCAGGGCCATCCATTTTTTAATACAGTTGTGACAAATTTTAGGTCTGGGATATGTAGGTTGAGGTAGGTGTAGGTCAGTTCCAAAATCAGGAGATTATCGATGAACATAGAACATAACAAAACGAGTAAGAATAGAACACTTGGATGTCGGCACTTAAGGGGCGTATCATTTATTTCCGACTGTCACCTAGCTTTCGGACTATTGGTGAGGGTCGAACTCTGAAGCAAAGTTTAGTAAAAGTCTTGGAAAGAAATTCCAGCAACTTCTTCCAGCGTCGAAGTCGGCTAACTGAAATGGATGAATCAGTTTGATCCTTAGGCAAATTAATAGAAGGGGTTGACGAAGAAATACATGGGAACTGCTGTCATCAGTGTGCCGCCATTTTCCGTCATTCCTCGTCCGGTCAGGAATATTTGTCAATATCTCATTTACCAATGGCCTTCAAACTTTGCTAGCTTGTCCAATACACATTTAAGAATACTTGAATCACGTTTCATTAGTAATGTTCTGGGTAATCATTGTATGCGATTGATATGACCTCCTTCCTCTCGATTAATTAGGAGCGTTTGGCAAGTTTTCCCTTTGAACATTCATCCCGCTTCCTTGGAGCTCCAACCTATTCCTTAACACGATGCAGAAGTTGTGTTGTCCATAAGCAGTAACATTACAGATACTGCATATATCCTTGGAAATATTCCCCGTTTCAGTGCAGCTTAGAAGATGAATGATATGGCAAGGAATGACGGACCTTTCGAAGGGCATATTCGGCATTCTGAACCAGAGAGAATGCATTTTCAGGCCCTGGAAGAGGGATTCTAAGTAAAAATATCGGAACTCCTGGCCTTATTTCTATAGCTTTCAGATATACCGGCTGGTCCAAAAAAGTCAAGAACTTTACAGGCCATATGATATATTGACAGGAAATTTAAAAGGTTTTACGGGAAAAATTTGCAGATTATGTTAAATATATTTCAATGAAATTGGTCGTAAACTACTTCAGTAGCATCGTTGTATCGCTGTTCTCTGTTATCACCTCTGTTATTGGAAATACTTTTTCCAATCCGAGATCTACTTTTGCTGATTCACATCATTTTTCATGATATCTGCAAGAATGTAAGAAAGGTTCAAGGGACGCAAAAGATGAACCTGTTCACGAGCTGAATTCTATGAGGACTGGTATTATCCAGGAAAGGGCCCCTGCCTTCAGAACATGTAGTCCGATGTGGACCATCGGACTACATGTTCTGAAGGCAGGGGATTGGAAGTAGAAGCCCATCATAAGTCTGAGAGTAAATAAAAAAGGTCTGTCTTGTTTTTAATGGTGAGTCAAGGATATTTCGACGCTTTAGAATCCTCCATCTAATATATATAGACGATCGTGACGGACTGACTGACTGACTGACGCTAATTCTAACCATGTTCCACAAAGGTTAGAAATCTGAAACTAGGTACACATGTACCTTTTGGGTTGCAGAGTTCAGAAAAAATCTGACTTCTGAGGTACATGCCCTAGGGGTACATATTTTGGGGGGAGAAGTTTTTTTAAAAATATATATCATGATGGATAAGAACACTTCTAATATATATAGACGATCGTGACTGACTGACTAGCTAATTCTAACCATGTTCCACAAAGGTTAGAAATCTGAAACTTGGTACACATGTACCTTTTGGGTTGCAGAGTTCAGAAAAAATCCGACTTTGGAGGTACATGCTCTAGGGGTACATATTTTAGGGGGAGAAGTTAAAAAATATATATATCATGATGGATAAGAATGCATTTGAGTTATCCCGTTTCGGTGGTGTAGTGATAGCACATTGGGCTGATAAGCAGGAGGCCCTTGTTCAGTTCCCATCAACTCCATGCCTTTTTTTTTTCTTCTTTTGCCTTCCAAGTCCCGTTGCTTGAATAAAACGGAGAGAAATGGAAAGCTAAAACGTGGCATGGACGTGCCTAACGAAATGATGAATTCAGGAAAAATGCAGCACATTAGATCCATGCCCTGAGGGCATATTCTTGGGGGCTGACGTTTTCAAGTATTTCTTTTGTCCTGGTGTATTGAGCTAGTGTGAAAGATGAAACTTGGTACATAATTACCTACCGGGATGCTGCATGCAGAAAAATTCAGCCTTTTTAATGAAATGCCCTGGGGGCATGAATTTCAAGGTGAGATGTTTTCATATAATTGTCGTGGTGAAATAGACAGAAATGGAAAGGTGAAACTTGGCACACGTATAATTGCTATGGAATTATTGAGTTGAGAGTGTATTCAGCTTTCATGGTTCATCCAGTCCTGGCTTAGCTTATGGGTGCGTCGGCTTTTCCAAACATGATTTCTCTCCAGCAAAAAAGACAAACGTATAATATTGAAACTTTGTGGGCATGTAGTTCACTGAGGTTTTATTTCGGTAAAAATAGTATTTTCGGTTAAAACGCCCTAGGGCACATATTTTCCAAATTGTCCTGAATTTTCTGATCCAGCAAAACGGAGGGTGCTAGAAAGTTTAAACTTGACAAAGAAGTACCTGATGAATAGATGAGTAAAGAAACAATTCTACTTTCATCTAATATATATAGGCGATCGTGACTGACTGACTGACTGACGCTAATTCTAAACATGTTCCAGAAAGGTTAGAAATCTGAAACTTAGTACACATGCACCTTTTGGGGTGCAGAGTTCAGAAAAAATCCGACTTTGGAGGTAGATGCCCTGGGGGAACACATTTTGGGGGTTGAAGTTTTTTAAAAATATACTTCGTGATGGATAAGGATGTCATCGAAAGCTTTCAATGTGTGGCTTCGTTTCGGTGGTGTAGTGGTAACACATCGTGCGGATAATCGCGAAACCAGGGTTCAATTCCCGGCTATTACTAGCCTTTTCTTTTGGCTTCTCTTGCCTTCCATGTCCCGTTGCTTGAATTTTTGGGGGCCAACGATTTCAAGTATTTTTTTTTGTCGTGGTGTATTGAGCTAGTGTGGAAAGATGAAACTTAGTACATAATTACCTACCGGGATGCTGCGTGCAGAGAAATTCAGACTTTGGAATGAAATGCCCTGGGGGCATGAATTTCAAAGGGAGATGTTTTCATATAATTTTTTTGCATTAGTTAAACCGATGGACATGGAAAGCTGAAACTTTGCATGAATGTGGCTACTGAGACAAGGAGTTAAAGGAAATGTTAAGTCTTGATACATCCCCAGGGGAAAAGTTCACGAGGGGCGATGTTTAAAAATAGAAGAAATTGTCATAGCGAATTGGACAGAAATGGAATGGTGAAACTTGGCACACGTATAAGTGACGTGATATTATTGAATTGAGGGAATATTCAGCTTTCATTGCGCATCCCTCCTGGCATAACTTTTGGGTGGGTCGGCTTTTCCAAACATGATTTTTCAACAGCGAAAGGGGCAAACGTATAATATTGAAACTTTGTGGCATGCTGTTCACTGAGATTTGATTTCGATAGAATTGGTACTTTTCGGTGAAAACGCCTTAGGGCACATATTCCGCAAATTTTCATGAATTTTCTGATCCAGCAAAACAGAGGGTGCTAGAAAGTTTAAACTTGGCGAAGAAGTACCTGATGAATAGCTGAGTAAAGAAACAATTCTACCTTCATTTTATATATAGATGATCGTGAGCAGCTGACTGACTGACATAAGTAGCTATTCACATGCTGAGTTCAGAAAGAAATATACTTTGGTGATACACGCCATAGGGGCACATCTTTTCGGGACCATATTTTCAAACAGTTCTCTTTGCTTCAATCAAACGGAGACCCATGGAAAACTGTAACATGGCAAGAACGTGACTGGTGAAGCACTCAGCTCAAATGTCAATTGTCAGTTTTCCAAAATATTTTTTGGGGAAACGTATAAGACTGAAACTGGGCGGCATGGAGTTCCCTGAGTCTATATTTCAGAATAAAAAAAATATATCGTTAAAAAAAATCAGGACACTTTTTTTTAAGTCCCATTTTCGTGAATTATTTTTCGATCCAACGAAACAGAAACAGAAAATTTAAAATTCCGCCAGAAGTACCTGTTTGATTGCTGAGTACAGGGAAAATCCTACTTTTGAAATATGCCTCATGAGCGTAGATTATAAGAGGGAAGTATTGCAAAATATATTCTCCAAAAAGGGACACATGAAAAGATTTCAAGTTAGGCACACTAGATATAATAGAAGTAATGATTTTGATAAAAATCAAGGCTTTCGTCCCCATATGTCACGTATTCCAATGGGATGTACTTAAAGTACGTGTTTGCTATTTCGCAAAGAATAAATTAATTAATCGCAATCCAAGGTATTGCAGCGCCGAAGGCGCGACCACAGCGAGTTTGTTTGCCCGAAGGGCAAACAAACTCGCTAGTTTAAAATAATCATGACAGACTCTCCATACCCAAAAATGCCCAATCCTCACTCAGTCCCTCCTATTTCCTTCTTAATGAGGTTTCCGTGAAATAAAGTGCCAGAACCATGTGAATTGAAATTGACAGAAAACATAGTTATTTGATTTTTTCGAGAAGACATGAAATCATCCAACATTTTCTTGATATTTTCCCAAGATCTTGCTGCAAGCAAATATGATAAATATATTTTAAATTTGCCTTTCACTAAATTGTTTATTTATACTATTATCAATAGCATGCAGCCTCGAGCTTTCATTAATTGAATTTTCATCCTGTTTTTCCTCTCAGTGCCAAACAGCATAAGCTGTTTCAAAGCTTGGCTACTCACAGGCTACAAGCATCCTTCCTGCGCAGGTAGACTTTTAAGTTCTCTTATTATGAGGGGCAGCTGAGGGTAGGGTCATATTGGTCATACAAGTGACCAATTTCACCCTACATCTCTTGGAGTCTCTCTCCAAGTCTCCGAGTCTTGGAGTCTCCCTGCACTTGGAGTTCGATGTTTGTAATGACATTGGCAAAAACTGGGGACCTATTTTGATGCGATGTGGAAGTTCGGAATACAGCTTATCAACTTACCCTGAATTTTACGTTTTAGCCAAATTAGTGCAGTAAAAAACTAACCAAAAGCGTAAATTCTTGGAACTCCAGCCATTGAAGCCACTGCCACTGATCGACAGACTACAGGCAATATTAAAAACCATATATAAATTGAATGACAATATTGACAATATTGATTCTGGCCTCATCTTTTGACAACTTCAAAAATATAAAGCCACCAACCCCAAGAGCCAGAGACACACATATTAAGTTGAAGACATTTTTAAAATTGAAGTTAAAAATGGCTGTTGTACTTCATGAAGTTGAAATCTAGAATTAATTTAAACTGAAGGAAAAATCTCATCGAATATATTGAATCTGTCAGGCTGTAAGCAGAATCTACTCCCCAATACTTTTCTGAGGCATATTTTAATTATTGGTAAATATGTTCATCAGAATTTCGTTACGAAGTAAACGTCACGTTGTCCTCAATGTTTCACAACAGCCTTAAAGACCATGAATGAGGGAAACAAACATACAATTTGCAAGTTAACAGTTCCGGCCTGTATTTCGCACATAAGCTGAAAGTCGACAAGAGCTTCGCGAAACTCTTTTGGGATATGGGCGTGCGAGGCTTTCAGATATTACGCATGGACCTGAGCAATATTAACATATATGAGGCTAGTGTTAATTGCTGAGGTTATATTTGAAAAAGACCCTCTTGAGGAAAAAGTCGTCGAGATAGAGCGTCAACTTGATATGTGTGTCAGGAATGTTTCGCTCTAATCTGGAAAGCATTTGTGTGTTTTCACAGATTTATTGCCCAATTATCCATGCCAGATAATGAAAAGGCACAATGCCGTTTCTTGGGACAGGAAGATTCAAGTAATTACCTGGCCGATAAATACGATTCTGTGGAACTCTCATTTTATATGCGTTGTCTGCATCGGTCATTGCTTTCTCACTCAGGGTTATTCAGCGCATAGGGCCAAAATATGACTTCACTTGTCGTGGATTCTCATTTCATCCAAGAAGTAGGCGTTACCAAAACGTTTATCTAAAAGATGGCGCCCGTCCTAAAACCACGGAAAATGTGGCGTGGATGTAAACATACTCATCACCGTCTCTGTTCCTTCTTCAGTCATTTAAATGAAGTACGCATATATATTCCTGTCATAAAAATGAGAGTTGACGCCAACATGCTCGTCAAAATAATGGGATTCCTTCCCAATAATATAGAAAAAAATGGGAATGGAGGAAACCTCGCACCACAGGTTCCGGAGAAAATATTCATCTTTTTGAGGGAACTTTCTAGAAATGACGAGCACAAAGTCGCTCGATATGTTTTGAACAACTCCTGTGGACCACAAGATGGCTTCGGCCGTGTCTTGATCCTTGTTGGAGCCAGCGGATCGGGTCAGTTCAACCACTACATCATAGGGAAAGTTTCTAGTTGCATGGCGCTACTTGATTTCGCCGATGTATCCAAACCAGGGAAAAGTACGATGGTGAACGGGTTGGTGAATTACCTGCTTGGCGTGAAATGGGATGAAGATAGGCGATTCAAGATCGATATGGCATTCGCAATTAGCGGGGAAGAGAGTTATTCGAGTCAAACTAAATGGGTCTCAGGATACACCATCAATAATCCAGAACACGGGATCATCACCATCGTGGACACGCCCGGCTTTGCGGACACGGGAGGCATGGACATCGATGCCTTCATCCCAGAGCAGATTCGAACCTTCTTCAGGATTAATGACATGAAGAAGCTAAGCGGGGTAGGGCTCGTCGTCTCGGCAGCCCAGGCGAGGTTAACCCCAGCTGAAAAATACGTCTATCATTCTTGTCTGAAGATGTTTGGGAACGATGTGACCGAAAATCTCTACGTCGTCTTCACCTTCTCGGACTGCAGTGATCCGCCAGCCTTAGAGGCTATCAAGGTGGAGAACATTCCATATCGGGACTACTTCCAAGTTAACAATTCCGGCCTATATTCCGCTAATAAGCCGAAAGAGGTCACCAGCTTCGCCAAGCTGTATTGGGATATGGGAGTACGGGGATTTCGGAAGTTGTGCACCAGT
>CAJPEV010001190.1:2309-26455 GCA_905338385.1 Darwinula stevensoni
TACGGATTACCACTTTTTCAAACACCTGGATCACTTCGTCAAGGAGAAACACTTCCATGATCAGACCTCTGCCGAAGATGCCTTTAAGGATTTCATCGCCTCCAGAACCCAGGATTTCTACTCGACTGGGATCAACAAGCTTGTATCTCGTTGGCAGAAGTGTGTTGAAGCGGATGGTGCTTACTTCGATTAAAAATGTTCATTATCAGCTGAGTTACGACCCTTCAAAGTTTGCGATCGAATTCGGACATTTATTTTGGAACAGCCTAATATATATATATATATGTCCACGACAGTACATCATCTCATCATCAGAAGGATCCTGTCACAAGGTGACCAACTAAGATGCTAGGTGGGAAAGCCGACTCCTCTCCTTCACCTTCCACATGCAAGAGATTTCCTCCTAACCAGGACGAGGAAAATAAAATCTACGACCTCTAGCACACCTCTAGATCCACTCCCAGTTGGGGTTGAATACATATACCTCGAAATGAAAAGTGGAGTCTCCCTTGCAGAGATTGAAAGCAAAAAATTATACATATGAACAGTATCTTCACCTAGACTTATATATAGACCGTAATACTTCTCCCTTCCTATGCTAATCTCATGCATTCAATTCTCTTACTCGTCCTCTTGGGCAGTGCTGTATGTTATTGCACGAGATCGCTCCAAATATGTGTCTGAGGATGCTCTTAAGCCATATCTAAAGATGAAGCATGCTGAAAAGAACGAGGAGTGGAAAATTTACGGGCAGGTTTGCGTGAAAGGCCATGAAGCCAAAAATATATAAGCATGTGGAAACACCGAGCTAAGAATCATTCCTGAAAACCCGATGGAGGTGATGGAAGGCTCTTTCAGTCAACCTTTCTGTGCGGCAGTATCCTCCATTGGGGTGAGAAAAATTGGCCCTATTCAATACGAAGTATTGAATAGTTCAAGTGTCACATCCCGTGGAAACCATACACTAACAGAGTTGCAATGATATGTGATCTTTGTTTCGACTGCTTTGTAATTAAGCAAGTTTTGGACCTACCAAAGTCCCTAGAAATATTATCTCTTATCGACTTGGAAACGATTCTGGTTGGAGAGGGGGAGAAACACACTGACGAAAATAAAAGAATACGAAAACTCAAACAGGGAGAGTGCAACTCCAATGAGGACAAAAACTTTGAACTCGAGACTAGGTTGCATACGCTATGCAATCACGACTGACACCGTTAAGCTCATACCGAATATTTCTCGATTTGACCAATAATGTCATGAGTGGATTGAGGATACGATTGGGGACAAGATAACTGAAGGGTTCCAGCAGAACAAAGATATCGACATATTTCATCAATCTCAACTCATCATGAAAGAATGAAGATGCGGCACAATCTTTCCCCTGGACCACACATAAATCTTACTCCAAATAGGAATAACCTGACAGTTTACTCTGTTCCCTACTTTTGAATCATGGTACCCAAATGATTCCCTCCACTTAATGCTCTCAAAGACAACTTGCTAGAAAAGGGATGTATGTAATATCTCCAGCAGATGACAGTCGTTCCAGTGCTCCATCTTTATCGCTTCTTGGTTTTGTCCCACGACAGTATGCGTACCCCATGTATTAAATCACCGATTCCCATAACTCAACTTCCACATCTGTCCATGTCACTTAAAGAGTGACCTTAATGTAGCTTTAATGGAATGATTCAAACAGACTTTTTGGGACCAATTGGACTTGAAGCGATTGGTAGAAAAAAACTTCATCTGCAAAAGTAATCTAGCAGCCTATATGTTGAGAATGGCAACTTTCCTTAGCAGGACTGAAATCTGATTATTACTGCCATGAAAATACAGCCCACTCCAACAAGACTTCGGGCAGGACATTCATCAACCTGACCTCAATAATACCTAGAACCTTCACCTTTTATCTAAATTGCTTCCTTATTAGGAAAACCTGAAGACGGTGCTAACTTGGTGTTGAACGCACAAGTTACTCATTGAATACATTCCTTGGAAAACATTTTCTTTCCTTCTCAAAAGCAAGATCACTTTGCCTTTCCAGTTATTTATTATACAAGATACTTGTCTCCTTTTAGATGAAGTCAATTAATTTACAAGTCTCGAATGCTTCTTGACTTCCAGTTTGTATACACCACGCCGTTAACATTCAACACTATTACTTGGCCTAATATGCTACACCCATCCGCGTCCAAAGACAGGCTGGTGCAGATGGTCTTATTACCCCTCCACCAACCTATGGTCTGGAAAGGCATAGACGAATAGGCCAAGCGCGTTGGGCTAAGACAGCATAATTCTAGGTTCGATAAGCCAAGAAAACCCTTAATGCGGATGTTAGAGGTATGTTAAAGAGACATTAAGTTAACATCCATCTCCTCCGACAGTGGCCTCCAGGGTATCGCATCTACGTAATACGCATTCAATCAGTTCACACAGAAGCGAAGGACATGGTAACACCATTCCGCTGTCAATGAAGCACGCACATCTGCAGAACTTTCTCAGATATTTGAGGGGTATACCGATAAAAATCTACCTCCCCATCACAAGCCTCTAAAACGTTGGTTTCACCCATTTATTAAAGTGACCAGTTGTAAATGTTCTCTGTCGATTATAATTGGAAGACGATTCCGTATTGGTTTCCTAGCGGATCCCCGAAGATAAATTCGGAGAGTGGCTTTTCTAAAGGCATTAAGGTTATACAGCTATCGCTCACTGCCTTAATTCTTATAAATGTTCTCCTCTCTTACCTAAAGCGAGGAATTGACTGACTCCCATCTTGAAGGAATATTTCCCTCAATTTCATAATAATCGAGACCACGAAGATTACATGGACCCTATTCCACCTCCAGAGTGACGCGATTTTTATGTTATCATATGATGGGAAGAAGTATTTGAAGTAGCATCAATAAAAGGAGGTAGATGACATTTGCATCTCATTCTGAAACTTTAGGTATTATTGAAGCTATGATGTTGATATTGAGAAAAACCTATCTACGCTTCCAAAAACTCCTGCTTCAAATAGCCGACTACAATCCGTTGAAGCATCAATCCGTCATGTCATGATAATGATTACAGGGCAAAAAGACTTGGTATTGTGACACCTGTTACATCTTTGCGACAAAATACCTGCGTGACGACCAAGTCTGCGATGGCTATAAAAAAAAAATCATTCAATCGAATAATCTGCCACCTTGCACAAAAGGAAATGAAATCTTCGGGAAAATGTTTTCTTCGACTTTGAGACTTATCAGAAGATGAACTTCATGTAGCTAATTATTGCATCGCGCAATATGCCAATGGGGATGTATTAATAGTAATCTTTTCGGGGTATGACACCGAAAATAAATTCGGAGTGGCTTGCCGAAGACAAAGGGTTATACGATACTCTTCTCTTAGTCCATTCCTCAGAAGGTAACTCCCAATATCATCGTGAACGGTACTACGATAATGTCAATGAAGATAACCTTTTAACAGAAGCAAGGTAATGAATTCGTTCAATTTCCTCCCTGTGGCCTGTTGAAACTCCCACTTACACTTGGCTTTTAAAAAATCGAGAAGGGGAACAACAAATGATCGAGGTGTGGGGTTACTCCTCAAACCTATTATGTATGACGTAATAAAACAGGGAGGGAATAGTCTCCCAAGCAGAGCCCGTCTCCTCTTCCCAGAATTCCTGCTTTTTAAGTTCTTGGGTGCCTTCTGTTACAATGTCAGGTATTGCAACGACAAAATGTTTCAGGATGAGGAAGAAATATGCGAAATGTGAAAAAGGCTTGAGATGCAAAAACCAATTAGGTTGCACTGAGAATTTAGATTGATTCTTATGAACACATTTTCGATTTTTAAATATAAACATAAGACAACTTGAATGCCCCGTAGAAAGCCATCACACCTATCCTTGCTTGCCGCACATCTAATTCCCTGGATGTTCATTGGGATAGTATCATTTATCTAGATAGTATTCTCGATAGTATTCCTTGGTATCAAAACAATGGCTGACGAAGTGTGGAAGAAATATTGGAGAATCCGTAAGCTCTTTCCCATCCTCACCTAACCTGTAATCCAAATCAGTCCCAACCTTAATATGGTTGCATTCTGCCTTTCGCTTCTGTTCAAAACGTTTTAATCTCCTCTCCAAGTCTCATTACATCTAATCGGCATAAAATGTGTTCTGAAATATCGCATTTCTTTATCTTGTTCGTAATTTAATTGAAGTGCCAGACATCGATACATCCTCAAAATGATTTCAACTATTTCTGGAATGAAGACTCCAGACTCTAGCTTGCACGAAATGAATGAGCCAAGATTGGTATGATAACATCAATAACTTCATTCATTCTGAGTCAGAATTTCTTCGTGATCTTCATCAGTATCACCTAGGTCAAGGATTTCATAAAGGTCGTACAGATCCTCCAGCGGCTTGTGCGTCCTTTGAAGGTGCTCTTTCTTGCTATCGAGCGAACTCTGCAGAACAATGCGTCTTGGATCCAGGCTCTTATCGTGACACATCAACCGATCGCTGGTGGATTTCACTGCAAAGCGATGCTTTGGGTCGAGACGACGGAACGAACCCGGGATAACTGGAGTGGCGAAGCCGTTCAAGTGCTGTCGCTTCTTTCTGAACCTGTCAAGGTCCACGAAATATGTGGGGATCCGCTGAGGCTTACCCTTGATCTTGGTCAAACCTCGATAAAAAGAGGCGATGTCATGGCGTCGGAGGAAATTGTTAACTTCTTCCGAGATGTGAATCTTCCATTCTTCTCCGGTGGATTCCAGCCTGGAAGCCATGTTCACAGTATCTCCCCAGATGTCGTAGAGGGGCTTCTCGTCTCCCACCACCCCCGCTATCACTGGACCGCACGCAATCCCTGCACATATCCAGCATCCCATCCATCAACCAATTATGCCAACAATCGTCTTACTCATCGTTAACCAGTCTCTCTCGGTCACCTATTCTGACGCAGAGATTTTGGTAGCCATGTCGATTGCGTTGAATGATAAGGTCGATGAGGGCGGCGGCGAAGGCGACCATTGAGGTGCTGTTCCGGGTGGCCATTGCATTATCATCCTGAGAATCTACGTAAGATTCTATCCTAGGTTCTAGGCCCACGGCTGCCATGTATGTCGTTCCAATCAGCTTGATCTTCTGCACCCGATTGTGAGAGAGCAGGAGCTGCATAGAGATATTCACAGGGAAGGAAGAATGAAGGCATATTCTAGGCGATCTTGGTACTGCCAGGCATGCAAGTAGCTAGAGATTACTTAGTTTTTATATTTCCAGAGGTCGTATCAAGATTCCCCCCAACCCCTTTATTGCCTGGTGTTGACTGTGTATGCAACCTCTTGTTCCATGCAACTTGCCCACTTCGAGGCTCCAAGTTACGCCTAAACACATGTGAATTGGTATTAACTGAAATAACCTGATCGATATCGCTGATGATGCTGTTGAGAAAAGAAAGAGAGTTTCTTTTAACTTCAAGCTCATTGCCAGCCCCCAGTTCCACTCGAATCCTCTCCAAATTCGCATCTTCCTCCGGCCAGAAATTGAGGATCGTGGCAAACATCACAGCTGCAGAATGATACCTCTCGTGGTAAAGTTCCTTCTTGTGCTTCTGGTGCAAGTATCTTTCAGCTGGAGACAGAGTGTAACAAAAGTCTGAAATCAGATTGCTTCCTGCCCAGACGCAAACTCGCCCCTACACCTAACGAAATACTATAATATCTGACCCAATGAAACCAAGATTCACTTAGATCAGATTTTGTGACATGATGCTTTAACGCCAAAATGATCTTTTTACGTAGAAGGGTAAGTGCAAAAAAGTCACTAAAGAAAATAATCCACGGGGCTACCCAACACGACACTAGAGGGGAAATAAGAAATCAGCGATTGAAGTTCCCTGCTGAATTCTTGCTTTGTTTTATAAGACTCGCCTCCTGGGAAAGTCTTCTGGCTAACGAGATATTCCTGAAAATTCCTCAAAAAAGAAAACAATTGCTGCACTCAAGAATGCTGATACGCATTACAAACAACAAAGAGCTGCACGAAGAAAAAACTCTGTATCCAGAGGGCTGTTTCCAGACCTGAAGTCTAAATACGAGGAAGAGAAAGAATAGAATAGGGTAATTAACTAATCACTCATGTCCAGACAGGAAAGAATATGTCGAGAGGGAGTGCACACTCTCAGCTCATCTCAGGCTAATGAAAGACTGTTTAAGAATGCCTAAGGGATCTCGATCAATTTGGATTCAAATATTAAACGGATTCGACCAGTACACAAATATTAAACGAATCCTTGAATAGTACTAAAGAGAGACTGAAACCCATTCATCACCCAAATGAGTTGGTAGTATGTTGAATATGAGCGATCGGTTCACTTCTCCCGCCAACTCCGCATCTTCTTGCTCCTTTAGCAGGCTTTTCTTCCACTTATACTCCAACTTGAACAAGTACTCACTCTGGAGGATGAAACCATTGTGAGCAAAGGTAAGGAGGAGGTAAATGAGAGTGAAGTATTTAATACTTGTCGGTCGATGACATGGAGGAGAAGGAATATTGCGAGAAGATAGTGAACATGCGGAAGAAGAGATGATTCCTCTTGGAGAACCGAATTCTTGTCCCATTCAGACAGCTGTTTGTGGAAAAGCATCTGTTCAACGATCCCGTAAATACTCAATGCTACCACCATGGCACCCAGCTTCAACAGGAAATGAATGTGATAGAAGACGAAGATCGTGCTCAGCACCACCGCGAACTCCTGTGTCAGAGACTGGAGACAGAGATGGAACGTCAATGGAATGTCGGAAGCGAAAGGCTGAAAGAAGACAATTGGAAAAGGACCCTTGAGAATGAACATTTGCCGATCGTCGATCCCGTGCATTGAACGATATGGGAAATAGTAGCGACCAGAATGGCACCAGAGGCAGAGGCGAAGAAGAGCAAGATTCGAATCCATGAAGAAACAATGAGACGTTGGGGTACCTTCTCCATCTTCCATACAAGTGGTTCCAGCTGTTCCAGGGAATTCTTCCATCTCAGCCATTTTGCACGGATGGAGCCAATCCAAGTCCAAATGGTTAGAGTGAGCAGGAACAGGATAACCATAACCCAAACTATGATGCCAACCGTCCTGCATTTTGCATATCGCCTCATATCAGTGAATGAATAACAAATATCGGGAAGACGGGTGAATTCACGAACTCAGGTCCGGAGAGGATTTCGATGATGCCGAGAATGATGATGAGAACGGAGGCAGCCAAGATGGGATACTTGATCAGCATATCGGGCTGTCGGATAAAATCCCACTCTAACTTCAGGTCCTTAAATGCTAAGAAGTACGGTTGAATCTCCTCTGTCTCAAGCCACTGCCTGCGTGTACACATTACTCTGAATTGGCCAATCCTCGAGTCTATGAATCGTTTGATTGAAAATATGCATACTTACGAGTGTATACTGAGAGGCATTTCATCTAGATCCTCCTCCATCTTCATTTGGGCTTCTTTCATTAGCATTTGTATCATGCTCGCGTGCTGATTTGCAGTCATGATATCAGTTTCCCGGCGATTAATTCCTTTTAGCGATTCTCTGTTCTCTGATCTCACTGACCTCCGTTGCTATGATGAACATGTGTCATATCGGAACGAGATTCAACTATCTTATGGTGCATGATGGATCAAAATCTGACAAGGATAGAGAAAGAAACTAATTACCCAATATAACTCTCTTTGGATCCTTCGCAGAGTTTGCCTCAGTTCATATCTGTTGAAAATAGCAGCATGATTTGGAGAGGCCCAATGATTCAGGCGAGGGAAGAAGGAACTATTGTAAACTTACGAGTTCGGCAACAAAGGCTGACGACTCATCTCATTTTGGACAGAAATTAGTCCCTCTGTCGAGATTAATGTCTCCACAGATACAAAATGTCTGTTACGAGAAATAGGGATGAAGAACGTGGTGACTCCCTTCTCTTCCAAAAAACTATCCCTTCTCCCTGGTTCGAAGTAGAACCCGTGGTTCTCCCCCAATGCCGTGCAAGTTGCTTGGCTGATGTGAACGCACCTAAAAAATGCATAGAAACCAAAAAGAGAGCTAATACCTCATCTCCTAGTATTGACTGACGCTATTCCGGGATTGGGCCTTACCCTGGTCGTCCAGCTTGTTCCATATGGTTGGCAATTTTGGCGTCCGGGGACCAGATATCAAATTGCAACTTGGAGATTCCGAGAATGCAGCTGTAAACACTTCCACTGTGGATTCCGATCCTCATGTCAACGTCTATTCCTCCCCACTTCTTCCTAAAACCCCATGCAACTTAGCCATTCAGGGAAATATGCTGTACTATCCACCGGTTTTGGGTATTCCTTCCGGATTACTAAGGACACTACATCTTTAACCCGACAAATCCAATCAACCAACTTGAGAAGAGAGCAAGACCCACGTAACGCTATGCTATCTAATTTCTACCTAATGGGGAAATTTCAGATGTCAGTCTCATGTGATGGTCCTATATGGTTTGTTAACTCAACATTAAATACATTTTACTTAATTTGCCTCCAAGTAGTATTCTTGATGTACTTTATATCTGTCCCCCCTCCCCTTTCCCTAAAGAACAGCTAGGTGACAAAAGAGTAAGAACAAAGGACGAAATTGAGCAATACAATACAGCAAATCGAAGAATTCGTGATGTCCTCTTCTTTGAAGGCATTTTGGAGTGGCAATAAAAGTTACATCTGGCTAAGAATAGCTTCTCGTGGATGCATGCATGTAGCATATATCATTAGAATCGATAGCAATTATAAATGCACATTTTTAAATGCCATGTCAATTGCGGCAATTCTTGCACCCTTATTACGTCATGTTTCTCTTCGGTGTTTAAACCACACAATTCGAGCATGTGCTGACTGGCTTAAGACTTGGATCTGATAAATGAAGGATTCTTTTTGGAAAGAAATGCCCGAATTCTTCCCCAACGATTTGCATAATCGCGGCTGTCTTAATGCGGGAGCGGAAAGCGAGAAAACCAACCGGACTTCTCTGATGATAGCAATCATATTCAGACCCAAAAGCACACAGTTCCAAGCGTGATTTTCCGTGCTGTCTGGGATCCCCGACACGCAATTGTAGCAGTCACCGAGGAGTTTGATCCGAAGGCAATTGAACTCCTATTGCGAGAGAGAGATAACTAATTTCATGCGAAGCGAGATGATCTTATACGAATTTGCTCATTGAGGACGTTGAGACGAACCTTAACGGCCTTGTCGAACTTCCCGAAGAGATCGTTGAGAAGTCTCACGAGCTCTTCCTCATTCATAGATGCGGTGAGAGGGGTAAAATTGACTATATCCGCGTAGAGGATGCTCACATTCTCATGGAAATGTGCGAACACCTTCGCGAAGGGTTTCGTAGAAAGGCTGGGGAGAATGGGGACGATGGAGTAATCCTTGTTTCTTTTATTCACCACCACGGCCTCTCTCAAACACTTCCTCAATTCCGTTACCATCGTCTCCGGTATGATACTTGATAGCAAGTGCTCCTACATCACCCATCCATAAGATATAGTGTATGACCATAATAATATTGGATGAATAACTAGGCGGTAGAAAGTGCTGACAGTAAGAACTTCATCTCACTTCTGTCTCTTCCTCGTATTCCCTCATGTACTTGGCAACGATAGATGCCCTCTTGTCTAAGAAGGATCTTCGAAGCGCGATCTCGGTCATGAAGCAGAAATATAAACCCACGGCATTCCCTGCTACCATCACGAAGAAGTCGACTAGCACCTAAATGAACCGACCGTTACGGTGAATCCTCACACGATTATTTTAGCGTTTCCACTGAAGATTAGGTGGACATACCTTCCGGGTTCTGTCCCCGGACTCACGAGATGACTTCACGAACACAGACATAAATATGGGGACGAGAGAAACGAGAATGGCGAGAACTGCATTTACGGACACCCCCAAAGGGAAAAAGATGTAGCACACCAGCACCATGTACAAACTCCAATCCCAGTGAGTCGTAAAGCTTCTACCACTCCTGAAAAAGGAAATCATGCAAGTATTCACTAGTGTGCCAGAGTGAGAAAGAAGATTCCCTGCCAAAGAACAGGGTGCAACACGGGACGTGGAAGAAGTTGAATGCCGGGTCAATAGAAAGGCATGATGACTAACGCGTATGCCAAGGCCATCGTGATTTGCATGGCGAGGAGGGGGATGAAAATCAAGACAGTGCTGGCTTTCCGGATCCAGGAAGACCGTGACTTGACGCTGAGGAGTCCCAATGAATCTCCGAGGGTCTTCAAACCCGAAGATCGGGATCCATCTTTGAACGATACTGAAGAAGGCGCCTGGAGAAATAATTTCTCCTTATGGATGGCTATCAAGAGAATGATGCAGACAGCCAACACGATCCCATGAGTTATCACCACCTCCACCAAATCTTCCAGCTTCAAAGCAAGAGGACTTTCATTCGTGAATATGTAACACTCTATCCAATACAGGCTATGCCTTTCACTCTTACGCATTGACCGATGCATTCCATCACTATTGTGACAGTACTGAGAAAGGCTTGAATGAGGAGGAAGACGATGAAATATGAATGCCTGAGTCGATTCTGATATTTTTGGTAGAGGATCTCCAGCCCGGGTTGATTCCGGCATATGCTCTGCAGGTAAGTAAAACTATGAGGGCAAAAGCACGACCAGATGGTGAAACAGAGAATCAATCATGATTACCCTCAGTTTAAAAAGGGACCAGTTGCGTTCACGGTAGAAAGATGAGATGCTTTCGTCCGTATTCCTTGAAGCATTACTTATTTGTCTCTCCACACCAACTCCATGCTCGATCATGGATTCCATATTCCTCGTGAACTTGTTCTTAATTTCTATGGCACCTCTGATTTCCCTTCGATGACAGTTGGTCAAACTCCCGTTCTCATAAAGCCCGCTCCATCTTTATTCAGACCGGAACAAACCAAATCCCCTTGTTCTATCACGCCCTCATTTTTCACCGCACTGATAAGGCAATTAAATTGAAACGCAGAAAGATCGAGGAACCATTGTCTCATCCATGCACCAAGGCATCAGTGTGCGCTTCATTTCGCATCCCCTGATCCCATGTAAGAGAGAATTCTTTTTTGTCGCCTACCTACGTCTAGGATAACAATTGGGGGTTTTCTTACATCACTTGACCATACTCTATACATTAATAGTAGTCTTGGTAGTACTCGATTGGTATCGCTTTCTCCTGTATGGAACATCGGGAGTAATAATTACGATAGAGGTTCTTGGCGGTGCAATGCGAGGCTTTCATTAAATAATTGTGAATTTCTCCAGACATGTTACCTGTAAAATGCACAAGGTGAATTGCTATTGAAATCGAACACATCGAAAAGTTCGACGTGAGCTCGACATCGCACAGATTCTTTTCAAAATAGGCGGCTGTCTTTCAAAGTAAAAATCGGGATGTGCTGTCGCCTTCAGGTTTCACTTGATTTTAAAAGTTGAAGTTTCTACAAATGTCCTGAGTTTTAAACATTCAAGTACTACAGTAAATAGTTTATGCGTTACTTGGAGCCCTGCATGACATTACTCCTAATTTATCAAGGCTGCAGCACGAGGTCGCAAATGGAAATGCCTTCCTTGTATGTCCTATAGGTAAATTCCTTTCATTGTATGCAGTCGATTTTGGAGGCCAAGAAATGAACACTTCAAGGATTAGTCAGGCATTTAAACGAGTTGGGCCTGGAAAATTTTCAGGAGCAAACGCGGTAAAATGTTTGCGGGACAAAGAAAAGGAGAAAGTCATCCAGGCATTCAATATATCAATAATTAAGGGCATAGAAAACATAGGGCTTAGTCCAACTCTATAGTGACAGCAGCACGGGAAGAAATATGTTCGAGCAGTGCAAACTTCATTTGAGAAGTTTGAGATTACCTCTCTACTCATTGGGTATTAAATGCGTGGAATGTGTTAAGGAATTGAATAAGTCTTCAGCGGAAATTTTAAAGTCCAGCCAAGGATGGAATATGGCTGTTAAGAATCAAGCTCCAGACTGACCCACTTCCACAACTCTTATCTACCCTTGAGAGGGGTATACCTATCTTTACAGAGTACTCCACCATCATTTGGGATGTCAATAAGATTCATAAATGCCTCTTCACGACCCAACCTTAAGCTCTGCGCTTATCACGGGAACAAATACAAAACAAGTAATTCCCTTTCAACAGCCGCCTTTCATCAAGTAGACACAGCTGTGATAGCCAGAAACGGAAACTTGTTTTATTGCTATTTGTTCCTCATAGTGAATGATCGCTAAATCCAGAAAAAGAGTCTAGATCACCCAAGTCAAAGATAAAAAGGGTCAAAGACCCCTTTATGCCGCCGGACAGCAAATCAGTGACACAAGAGGTGGTGCCAGTTTCGGTCCTAGTGAACAATATATTGCACTAAATTGAGTGTTTTACCAGTTTTCATGCAATAATTACCCATCCACATCAAGTGACACAACGTGCGCAACCCGTCAAGGAGAGATAAGGGTCTAAAGGTCAATAAAGTGCATTACATTATCTACCTAAACTTTAAAAATCTTTCCAGAAACTTTTCAACACGACAACATATGTAACTATTGCTATTCCATTGGGTAGAGGCTGCAAAAATTCAAATACTCGAGTACTCGAACGTTATGTAGAACTGCAGCAAATTCATTCGACATGCCAAGGAAGTAAAAAGTTATAGCGGACCGAAAATACCATTACCTTATTTAGTTTTTTTGCCATTATATACTTTTCCTGACACCCATGATCACTTATTATACTTAAAATTTGCAACTTCCCCTTTTCTTTTTACTCTCCATTACAAAAAGCTCACTCAGTTGTCAGGCACAAATCCGTTTTCACAGTTAGCTGATCGTGTAGTCACCTCACGTGTTGACGCGTCTAAAAGAACAGAGTCGAGATCTTTCCTGGAGAGCTAGAACAGGTTTATTCACCCATTTGGAGAGCTTTGAGTCGGCTTTTGGATATCTCCGTCAAAGGATCTTAAGTGGCTGTCACTCTTCGTGGAATATTTATCTCTTCTCTTGTGACGAGCTAATGTGCCATAACTTGAAATTTCCCTTGATGGACCGTATAGAATGGAATAAGAAGATAATGACCCAGATAGATCCAGGCATGGTAAGCACTTCTCGGCTCTAACTCGGGTTCGTAAGCTTTTTCCAGGAATTTTCCTGAAGAGGTATACTCTTCAGATACTGACCCATTCTGCAGCCGGTCAAAGGCATCATCTTGGCCGTGGCAGGATTTCCTAATGATAACTGATAGGTGAAAAGGGAGATGAGAGGGTTCATATGTTAAAAATGCACTCTTCAACGCAATGCGGTAGAGAACAGCGATGGGGGGCTTATAAGACAAACAGAGTCCGGTTGCTAGCCTCGTCCCGGTAAGGCGTTAAACTGTCTGTCAGGACAGTTTACGCAGTTTAATCTGAGACATCCGTGGTTCTACACTCATTTCCTACAAGGACAACAGGGCCACTGTTAAGCAGGGCACAATAGGCGTCACTGGTATAACTCGGATAGGCAGCGCTGCTGTCCCACCTATAAACCCAGACTTGACCCCAACAGATTTTCACCTTTCCGGGTCCTGGAAGCCGCCCTACGGGGTAGGCGGTTCTGCAGCGATATAAGAGCCATCTTCAAACGGGTATCCTAAAACGTGTGCCACGAAGGGAGCAGCATTGGAGACTGCATCGAGATATAATGGACTAACGCCAAGGCAGGTCGACTATTACTGCTTAGGTAACACAGTTGTATATACTGATGACTAGTCCTCGTACATGATGCTGCATTATGAGCCACGGCATGTTGTCTCCAGTGTTGCGAACCAGACGTAATTATCTATTTACATCCTTTCTCAAATGTTTATCTTTGAATGAGGTGAACTTAACGCCGGATAACCGGTTCATTGATCCTCCTCCACCTACTATGGATTCGCGTATCTAACCAAAATGCATTCAAAGGAACTTTCAGGATCATTTCCAATTACCTTCGCATAAAAACTTACGTGTGAAATGTGGCAGTAGAGGTAAGAAGCAGGAAAATATGGCTCCTACACTGAGGGGACGAAAGACATCCCAGCTGGGTCCAATCACAGACTATCTTCGAATCCTGGTCATGCCAAGTTCCCTTCCTCTCAGTCTCAGGTTCTAGGCGCATGCGCAGTGTACACAGGCGGCAATAGATGATTCATGATTCCTATCTATCCACAGAAAGGAGATTAACCCGATTCTGGTGGGGAAAATCCCAGTTCCCGTATTTGGAATAGGCTAGAATTTATTTAATCCCCAGCAAGCGCAGGAATGAATCTTTCATCTTGCACGAATCCCATGTACACTTTCCAAACGTGTGGAACCAGTGCAGCAGATCCCGTGTGCGTCCCGCCTTTTCCATTTCCCATATTTCCTATCGATCTCAATCTATAATATACCAGACAGCGGGCAGCAGTGAGTCCGTCCCGGGAGTCGAAGGTAAGGCCGGACAACGGTCGGTGGACAGAGGTCAACGGGACACGACAGCCGACGGTGGGCTGTTGTAGTTCGGACGCAAGCGTCGCAGCAGTTCCAACCCTTACAGATTGTGAATATTAGTCCACCCTAGAGCCTGGGAGGGTGATGATAAACCAGACAATAAATTCAAAACGCCTGGCAATTGCATAGTGGTTACCACCATTAGTTGAGAAAAAAGCAAGAAGAGCGTGACACCTACATGCACGTAGTCCGTAACATTATTGACAGGGTAGTCAATCAAGCTACGGAGGCCGAGAAACACTGGATTGGTAAATTCTTCACTGAAAAAAAATCTGTCTACATTATTTCTTTGAGCTGCCGCGGACTTTTGCATAATCCCTCGTATCTACAACCCAACCATATGCCGATTGTTTGCTGAGTGTTCGTCACTAAGACGATTTCTTAATTAAGATTAACGGACGATAAAGACAAACCGAGACCAGGAGTCTGTGATTTTCCTATAAAACACAACCAACATAACAATAATACATATGAACCGAGTTTCCCTGGTCTGCTGAGACGAAACCTTATCAAAAACTCCCCTAGACCAAAACCGAGCAAAATCAGATACATCATTTTCCTGGATTTGCAAATGGAAGAATGTCACATTCTGGTGTGCTACTTGAAGAACCAGACCTTCTCATCAAGGATAAAGAAGCACCCACATACTTTCTGCTTGACTAAGCGCAAATGCATCTAAAGCTAAACTCCCGCAATGGAATGGCCAAGCCATCTAGAAAAATATCCAATAATTCTGTAGAATCAAACGCTAGAAAATCCCTCCCGGAAGTTCCTAATCTATCCTCTTTCACTTTCTCAGCACTTCTCCAATCTTTATCCTAACATGGTTACCGTTGGAATCCTTATGATCGACCATTCGAGAGGTGAGACTTTTTACTTTCACATACCGCTGACACCTCCCGTTGTTGTCCCGTTACAAGAACCGATGTAGTTATGTGACGACCCCTAAGAATAGTACTGAATTGGTCCTTGGGGCTTCCGGCGCTACAGCTAGCTCCTATCTTCCCCGCGTCAGGGCATGTACTATCTGGCTAGTTGTCCCGCGGAAGTTTGATCAGTTTAACGATTTCCTCAAGCCTACAACTTTCAGTAAGTACATGTCTACTCCTTAACCCCCCGGATGGAATAATTACAACCGTCACTCTTGTGCTGCGCCGCCGTCAGAAAAAGGGAAGGGACGACCATAAGAAAACAAGGGAAAATTAAATTTAAACTAAAATTAAAATATTTTCCGATGGAACAAGTGGGGTTCACACCTCCAGCCAATGGGAAGAACGTCCCAATAATCTCCACTCGCCCTATCTCAACACGCCCCTTACGTAACAGCTACCTACCTGATCGTCACCTGAATGCTCAAGCACCTTGAATCTGGTCACACAGTAGCTTCATCGACAAAAACACTAGCAGAATTAATTACAAGAGATCTCGTGACCAAAGATATCCTATTTCCTTGATATGTGCAGCGTAACAGAAAGCTACATGGGATGATGTCATGGAGATTCAACTCGGCAACACTAGGGCATGGAATATCACACCCTCTAACATTGTCCAATCAGGAACTATCGAAGTATATGTGCAGCAGAGCTAAAGCAGTTTTCAGAATGACATGCATTAAAGAAGTACAACTGAACATTCAAGTCATGTTAGGAGGAAAGGAAGGACCTGTCATTCACAGGGATTCAGCTCATTACCACTTGCAAGGCCTGAACCATACCCTGTCTCTGATAACATTTAGACTACTGTGTGCCCATTCAATCCACCCTGCATAGTTGCACACACAGACCCCACCTCCTAATTCAACTCAGGATATTGTCCTACCATGTGGCAATCAAAGTCTACCAACCCTATCTCCCTACCAACTGCAATCTTCAATGACGTGATTGCAATCTCTCAGATTATTTGTGACCCGGACCTGAAACAAAGGAACAAATTCCTTTGTTTTACAGTGGAGGTACTTTCCCGGGACAGCAGACACCCCTAGTGTCTGCTTACCTCCTATATAAATATCTAGCATCTAAAATATTGAGACAAAAACAAAAATGCTAAGAGTGCAGCACAAAAATATTTCATTTTCCAGCCAATTCTCATGCAATAGAAAACAAACATGAAAACAAATAGTGTATCTATTGCATCAGATAACTGATGCACAAGCTATTGAATGAAACATGACAAAAATCTCAGCCTCTAATCTGAAGGTATTAACCATTCACAAGATGGGTCTTACACAAAATTACCATTTCAAAAATGAGCATGATGTGAAATCATTTGGCAGAAAAAAAAACAGCTGAACAAAAGCTTGCAGCACATAGCAAGGAATTACCCATTCCTTAGTTGATGCAATAATTAAAAATTAAAAAGGGGTCTAATTCGATCAGCTGAAAAAAAAAACACTTGTAAGGAGAAAAACAT
Source organism: Darwinula stevensoni (assembly GCA_905338385.1). Classification (NCBI taxonomy): domain Eukaryota; kingdom Metazoa; phylum Arthropoda; class Ostracoda; order Podocopida; family Darwinulidae; genus Darwinula; species Darwinula stevensoni. The sequence goes on from CAJPEV010001190.1 coordinate 19,305, forward strand.
CCAAATGACACAAAAGGCAGGATTTCAATAGTTGGAATAAATAGATGAATGCAGCCACAGATGCATTTCTATGGTTTCAATGCAGCTCTGCTCAGGTTCACTCCTGCAATGACAAAATTTTCATTCATATTATTTATAAATCACCCATTAAAAAAAAGAACAAGGGGGTTGACTTTCACTTCTAGCATGCGATTTGAAGGGCTGAAAGGTAAAGTGGTCTATCTGCAAACAATTTTCGAAAAAAAATGTCATTGGGTTTTGGACAAATGGGACCTTGTTCCTTTCATAGAAAATTATAGTTTTTTGCAATTAAGTAAAGGATTAAGTGATCTATTGATACATACCATTTCTTCTCAAACTTACCATGACAGTCACTGGAATATTCACTCATTTTGTGCAGAGCTCCAGGAAATAATTTTTTGCAGATAGACCACTTTGCCTTTCAGTCCTTCATTATAACCCATGTGCAGCTAAATATTCAAGTAGGATAAAACCTCAGAATCAACAAGCAGTACTCAGCAATAATTTTGCGAGAAAAAATCCAATATCAATTTAACTCTTACCCAAAATACCTCACTCTGTAATTGGCCTATATTTTGTGGGAAAATATGGAAAATTATTAATAAATAATAATAAATTAATACCTAGAACCAAAATGATATATCAAATTACTCTGTACAAGCTTGATTCAAACCCACTCATATCTTTACCTATGCTTGATGACACTGCAGGATTACATTTGTAAAAAATAACACTAGGTTCTATGAAACCATGGACCCAAGTGTCTAAAGGAATTTTTTAATTGAAATACATGATAATAGGGATTGAGTTCAAACCAATCCTATAAAAACAATGCTCATAAGGAATGATGAACTGACACCATAGGGAACCTCAAGCTTTTTTTTTCGTTTTATCAAAGAAAGTCTCTCTCTCCTGTCTAGCTCCTAGAATGGTAGAAGCCACACAGGCTCTCATAAAAATTTTCAAAATGTCAACTTGACTCAAATGCACTTGCCCTGAGAACATGTCAAATGAGTTTATTGATATGACACATTTAGGCACATTAATCCAATCAGAGGTTCAAGTTTTGCCACTTTCCTTTACCACAGGGCTTTCCTACCCTTTTCAAGCATGACCCCAAAATTCATGGTCATACTATTTGGGACCCCAAGCACTAGCTGAAGTTCAACAGGTTCCCCCGCCCACGCACTAAAATTGACAAGAAAAATATTACTAGTATTTAGTTGCTGGTTTGCGACCCCTGGGTTGGGAAGCCCTCTTTGAACACCTTACACGTGTGAAAGCAATACCAGCCTCCAAATTAATCTGCATTCATATAATCTCATGAAAATAACAATGTTCCATGTCAAAAAAATAAAAATTGGAGAAATATCAATTTCATAAGTCTAATGCAATTAATTTACTTAACCCATCAAACAAAATATATTGAGTTTGCAGGTACATATAATGCTCAGATCCCAAGAGGAATGTGAAAACCAACAATATAAAAGAAAAAATTACAATAATATTAAAATTGCATGATTGTGCAGTGCTTAAAATTCTGAAATCTTGACTTTGACAGAATAATTCTAACCTAACACCCATTGGGACAACTACAGACTCTAGAGATGACTATTTTCTAGATTTTCTAAAATGTTCATGGTAACAAACATCACATTTGGGCAATTGCTGACAGGAACATGTTCAAAAGTCAATGTAGGAAAAAAAAAAGACAATTTTTGCAGATTTTTATTTATTTTAGTCTTTTTTTTAATAGTATCTTTTTTTATATGGTTACACCACAATGCAGATAAAAGCATAATGGGGAATCAAGGACTAGAAATATTGGGTTGTAACATATATTCCCACTGTTTTTATATTTTGTTTGTTTTCACTCCATATTTTTTAAGTTTGGCAAAGTGGATATAGTCATTCGAAAGAGCGTTCTTTCCTCTACAAACTTATTGCCACCATTTTTCTGAATAACTTAATTTTACTTAACTTTCAGGTATTTGAAATGGAAATACCAGGCGGGAAGAAAACACATTTTCGACACTTGCTTTATTTCGCGTTTCGCCGTAATCAAAAAGCAGTAGAAGCAGCTCGAGATATTTGTGCAGTGTACGGAGAGGGTGCTATAGCTGCGACGACTGCTCGAGATTGGTTTGCCAAGTTCAAAAATGGCAACTTCAACCTGGACGACACGCCTCGCTCTGGGCGATCTACAGAGTTCGACGAAGACCATTTGAAGGTGCTTTTGAAGGAGGACGGTCGCCAAACATGCAGAGAATTGGCCAAGAAGATGATCATCAATGCAATGATGATATCCCGTTACCTTCAATCAATTGGTTTTACTCAAAAACTTGGAGCTTGGGTGCCACACGAGCTTACCGGAAACAACAAAGAAAATCGCCTTCAAATTGCTGCTCAGCATCTCGCCCGACACCGAGCAACACGCGGCCACAAGAAACGTCGAACTCAGTAGGTCGCCCAGAGCGAGGCGTGTTATCCAGGTCGAAGTTGCCATTTTTGATCTTGGCAAACCAATCTCGAGCAGTCCTTGCGGCTATAGCACCCTCTCTGTAAACAGCACAAATATCCCGAGCTGCTTCGGCTGCTTTTTGATTACGGCGTAACGCGAAATAAAGCAAGTGTCGAAAATGGGTTTTCTTGCCACCTGGCATTTCCATTTCAAATACCTGAAAGTTAAGTAAAATTAAGTTATTCGGAAAAATGGTGGCAATAAGTTTGTAGAGGAAAGAACGCTCTTTCGAATGACTATATCCACTTTGTCAAACTTAAAAAATATGGAGCGAAAACAAACAAAATATAAAAACGGCAGGAATATATGTTACAACCCAATAGCATTTCTCCATAGCCATACTTTCCAAATGTTACCTTTCTTCAAGTGAAGTTGGGTATGATTGAAACAATTACAACCAATTCAAAAATACCATGATGCTGAACTTTATCTAAACAATAAGGCTTGAATTCCTTGCCAACTAGCAATTGTCTGTTTCTTAAAATTGTATAACAAAACCATGTAGGAAAACAAATGCACTTACAAGTCCATAACTATTAGATGAAATCACAGTGGTCCTTCAGTATCCTCAAAATAGTTTAAAACACACTTATGAGATAGGTTCTGATTATTAACAGCAACAAGGGACACCCGTGAAGCAAAACTTACCCTTGAATATGTTGCTCAAGATCTTCCCAAATAGGCCTCTTCACATCACTTCATCCATCCTCTCTCCTCTCCATGAGCCAGACCCTAGAAAAAGTGACAAGTTAAATTGACCAATGAACTGAAAGAGAATACTAAGAATCAAAGCATCCTGCAACATGAACAATCTAGTATATAAATGACTGGGGATTTTGGATACAGATAGTTCTAACAGGCATTCAAAATGATTCTATGAAGTTTGACTTTACCATTTCAGAAGGTATTTAAGCAAAAAACCTGTTATATTCCTTAATGAATTAGCAAAGAAAATTGGTGCTGATATTCTGGTAGTCCATCAAAACCCTTGCAATGAGTGCTTAGTGTGCGTGTATCACAAAAATGCCATCTGTGAAATGATAATATATATCACTGTTCCCTGGAAGCCAGAAAATGGTGACTTTACATCTGAGTATCCTATTGACAAACAGCAAAATTTCAAGAGTAGGCTAATCCAGAACATACCTCATAGGAGTTGCTATTGATGATCACTATATGAAAATCTCCACGTCATTTTCCTTCTCCTCCTCATCTCTCTATGTGGATTTTCCTTTTCATCTCTCTACATGGAGGCCTCCCATTCCGTTCACCTTCAATACCATCCTCATCCTTCACCACACCTGCATAAGAAAATCTCATTACAATCCATCCTCTTCAAAGCACCTCCAAATTAAATCAAACAATCATGACAGATCCTTCAATGAATCCTGTTCCAATGAAAGATCTGGGTTGAAAGCAACAAAACTTAATTCTTGAAAGTTTTCTACTACTTTCTGGAAAAACTTCCACATTAGTGAACACATTCCAGTTTGCAATGAAATATTTATGCTAAAATTTTCCTTAGCTCTTACACAACTGCATCGCACCAAAGGTAACCATAGTGATAATGCCAAAAAATCAGAACCCAAATTTTCTTATAACCTCAACCTCATAAACTTGAGGGTTTACTGAATGAAGGAAAAGGGGTATTTTTCATTTTGTATGACAGCATCATTAGTGTCATTGTTTCTTTGAGTGTCTTCTTTCTTTGTGAGTGTATTCTTTGAGAGATAAGAGTGGTCCTACCGTACTAGCATGTGAGAATTAGCATATGGGGATGACCACAGTAAAGACCAAGAACTGTATGGCCTTCCTAAAGATGACTAAGGACTTACTCAGAAGTTCAAGTTTCCAATACTGCTCTTAAGTTCAACTCCATACATGTGCCACTAAAAAAGGCATACATTGCCCTTGGCATTAAAAATGTAGGGTAACTTGCATTCTCCACTTCCACTTGGACTTCAGTGGTATGAAGAATTCCAGTTGTCATAAATGTTTACCAAGCTTTATGTGAATATCAAATTAATTCCATTCAATAAATCTAAGTACATCATAAGATCTCAAATTTAGACTGAGCAAATAAAAATGCAATATATACATGGAAATGACTTAAGATAACCTTAAAATTTGTGCATGGTTCCTGGAGGATCAATGGTGCAAATAAAAGTAGAGGTCTTCAGTTCCAAAAGATAAATTGTTTTACTTTTCAAATGATGGGGTACAACAAATCTCTATGAATCTAACAGCTGAACAAGAAATCAATGAATGCCCTTTAGCCATGGCACCTGACACAGCTGAATTCAGTCTCTGAAGATAGGAAACTCCAAAATCTTCTGCGTGAACTAACTAAACAAATGCAGATAAGAAACTTGAAACTGGGCACTGAAAGCATCTTGTGCAAAATGGCTCAAGAAAACTTGCCTATTATTAAGATGAATAAATTGTAAAAAAGCAAGTCTCACTGCTCATTCAACTTCCAATTCATACTATCCTTGGAAAGCTCATGAAGAATAAGCCTGTGCTTATCGCTCTAACCGTTAGTGGTCAATGGCGGGTATGACGATAAAATAAGTTATTCCCTCTTGGCCAGCATCTGCGTTCTACAAACCTTTTAAGATGATGGAAACCATGCTGCTTGTCCTGGGAAACACCATGGCCTCAAGAAAGGGCCTAGGCTTGCAATGAACCAAGAGTATGAATTTCCCATTTGATTTCCAGGGGATGAAGGGATGAGATGTGAGCTCAGGCCTAGGCAATCCCTGGCCACAGCATTTCGCATGGTCGCAACAATTTCATAACGTTCTGTCTGCATATTCAAGTATGCTATCTACTCGAATGCAGTACATAGGCGATCTGAAAACACTCACAATACCTGCATGAGTCAAATAGCGAACAGCCGAACGCAACGCGCCCTGCCACGAAACCAACTACAACTGGCGGATGCATCGACCTCGGGAAGTAGAGCGGGCGGCTACCCCAAAATATAGTTCCCGTTTCTCCGCTTAAGAAAACAACCTTTCCCTTAAAGACAAGGATTTAGCCGATGAGTCACCAGTCCTTCTTGAGCTATTTATGAATACGCTCACGTTGAGAAGAAGTACACAGAACTTTTAGGTAATCACTGTCTTACAATCAAGCCCTCTCACTTCTGAGAAGTGTTTGATTTTCAACGCAGAGATGTAGGAGCCATCATAACGGCTCGTAAGCGTACGAATACATAACTAGTTCCTTGGTTCGTTGCCCCATCGTAGCTCCCGATGAAGCAAAAATACTGTGCGTGGATCATTGTACTGATTTCTGTATGCAACTGTGGAAATCAGAGCAAGAGTGTGCTGCACAGTTTATTCGAACTGCGATACGTAAAAAGCGCATCGTTCGGAAAATGAAAGCGCACTACTTGCGCCGCATCAGGAACGAGAGCCTATCAAGGCGAATCTGGATGCGTCCATGGTGGAAGGAAATCGCCTTGCGATTGTCTTCCCAGCGGGTATTAAAAAAATACGCGAGGACATGACACTCTCGAGGGCACACTCACAGAGGACTAGTAGGAGGATAGAGGGTCCAGGGCCAAGTGTGTCGACTGGGTGAAAGCCCGAGCCTGGCTCAGGAATTTCCCGGGGCCTGGGCCGGCCCGGGGCCGAAACACCTGGGGGAAAAAGACGGCCCGGGCCGCCTTTTTCTTTTCCCACGAACTGGACGAAACAAGGCACTTCTCAGGCTAGGGATGGGGGGGAGGCAGACAGTGGCGTATTTTTGATGACGACTGGGGGGCACCAGGGGGGGCGGTCGCCCCCCTGCTCCCCCAAAAATACGCCTCTGCGGACATCATCCTGAGATAACAATCACTCAAAATGTGACTTTCACCAAACGCTAGGCTCATGTTAAATCTCGTACTGGGCTGTGGCAGGCATCGACAGGTTATATAAAAATGTCTCCCGGTTAAGGGTCCGTGCCAACCGGTTCTCGCTGGAACTGGTATATCCTCTTCGAGCTTCTTTCTCTAGTGGACTGTGCGAAAATGCAGAATATATTCCAAACGCATTATATAACCACGGATTGGATTAGGTAGATGATTAGCCACATGATAAACACGAACATTAAGATGAAAATTAGCAACAATAGGCCCTTCACTGGCCGTGACTGAAGAGTCTAGATAGGATTCCTCAGCAATCCTTTTGATGACTTGTTGCAAAGGGAGACTGGGAGATCGTACCTTCTTTTTCAACTTGTGCAGAAAGGATTCAAAGGGAAAAGCACTGAATGCCTCCAGGGGTCCATATTTCTTCATATCATCTGGCAAATGGATGAGAGAATGAAAATTATAGACCAGGATTTCCTCACCATACAATCTGGGTGCTTTGTGTACGAAGGAATGTATCATTTCCCTGGCATCAGGTAACAAATCATGGCAAACATCTGATCTATTCAAGATGTAAGTAGCACAGTGTAGCTTTAGAAAATGCTTGAAGATATCCTTTCCTTGAGAATGCATTCTCTGGTTGAAAATCTCCTTCAACAACACTGGGCCCACATAGAGGAGAAAGAGTCGGAATTCAGTTGCCTTCCACCTGTCAAGTTCTTTAAGTGTCCGGGTCTTCCTTTGGAATTC
>CAJPEV010001190.1:28067-74219 GCA_905338385.1 Darwinula stevensoni
GATTTCGGGCGTCCTTCACGTGGCTGGTCTTGCAGAGTGTCTCTATCACTACTAAATTCACATATCCATCGGGCAACTGTGTTGAATGAAGAACATTTGTCCCCATGCACACGCTGTAGATCAGCATGAATCTGGCTTGCACTATCTCCGAGTTTCATCCGGGTGAAAACATAGAATCGTTCACTCTCTTTGTTAAATTCCATATTTTTAGGCCACAGTCAAAATTGACACTTTTTTGCTGAACTAGTGCACAGCCTACAATATAGATACAGATACTGTTATTATTCCTAGACAATAGTCAATGTCACTTGTATATGCCACTATCAACAAATCAACCCAGATACAAACCACTACTTTCGTACATGCTCACTTCCAAGACTTTTTGAATGCCCCACGTATTTACTCCCTTTGCCGGCAGACATCATTCGGAGCACTCGGACGTTACGTATCGTCCCATCATACACGTCGCGAATTTCCATGGATTCCTTCCCCAACCGCCCTCGACGTAGAAGTTCATCAGGTGGAAAACGAACGGGAAAAATCCTAATGGATCGGGTATGGAAGGACGCGCCCCTAACGGAATGCCTTAGAGCGAAGAGGCCGAGAAGGAAAGCCTGTCGTTGACCTCCGACCCCTCCGAGACGAAACGCATTCCGAGAGTCGATGGACGAGATGCGCCCGGCGCGGTCCGTGCACAAAATGCTTTTACGCTTCAGAATTCGATATGAACTTGGATCTGAGACCGACTCAAGTTCACTGTCGGGGGAAGGATTTTTTCTCTTCGCTTTCCTCTTCTATTCTGCTCGTACCGCGTTTCTTCAGAAGTGACGGGTAGGTTATCAATCTTCTGCTATGAGGCTAGAATGAGTTTAACTTGTTTCTTATTTCCTGAGGGAACTCGTTCTTGTCAATGCAGTGTGAGAGAGTGAGATATTGCTAATTACATTCGAGGAATGATAGTATGCTTTGCCCTCGAGGGGGAGACCAGAAATGAATCCATAGAGTTTCACTTTTCCTCCAGCACACCTTTAAAACAAAGGTAGCAAAGACTCACAAGTCCGGTGAAGAAACGACAAGCAGGATGCAATGAAAAGCGCCGACGAAGGCCAAATTGGAACCGAGACATCTGTTTACACCTGGATGTTGTTGAGCCACATCCTCCAAGAGAGACAACGGGATTCGTCCGTCACTTCCCGCTTATCGGCGGGATCAAGTGGGAGGAAAACGAGTCACGCCCGTGTTTCCTTCCTCTGCCTTCTGCCACTATGAGATTTCCATTCCAAGGGGAAAGTCGTGAGCGGAATCTCTCGGGGAATGCAAATGAGACTGGGTCCCTCTCGGTGATCTTCTCGAATAGATGATTTCCGTATACGCATCTGTGTGATGGGCGGTCATCTGGCTTGGACGGTAGTACTCATACGTGGTACTTAAGTACTTATCGGAAAACTGCTATACGCCTAGAGCTGTACCGATCATCTTTGTGTCGAATTTCATGAGATATATTGAACCTATCGGCGATATGTCCGGATATCGTGATGTCTTTTGTCAGTCTCATGTTGTTCATTCCTAATTACTGCGATGCGCTAAAAAGGCTTATAACTGAGGGGAAAAGAGCGTCATCGGCGTAGAAAATTGCATATAGAACTTTCAATACCATCAGCCACTCCCCCGAATTACTAGGACTAAAGAGAGACTTGATGAAGAAAAAAAATTAAATGGGGAAGGTTTTACCTGCAACGCGTCGCACCAGGCAAATTAGGTCCATGAAGGAAGGAGATTTAAAGTGTCATTTGGTGGCAGTACCCCCAGCTGCATCAGCTGTGTGGTGAAGTTGATTTAAAGGCATCGTGTGATTTTTTTCTGTTGCATTTCTGATTCCGACCTATAGGATGGGAGACTTCGCGATATCAATCGATACACGGTCGCTAATATCGATCCGTAAAAAACCAAATCGCCAAACCTACGTCACCAAATAATATAGAACGCGTTCATACGGACGACTTCGTTTGCCCGATCATCCACGAGGAGCAAGAAGCAGAAGAGAGAAGCAATTGGCGCATTTTTCATCGTATCGTGAGTCCAGAGGCTTCCCGCTGCCATAGCCTGTGGCGGATGGGGGCGTCGGGCATTCACTGCGAGGCGTGGACGGGAAATGAGAGAGATATCAGAGAATGTGCGTCATTGAGTTCGACACAATGGGGCGATTGCATCGACGATGTTTTTATTCCGGTGTTTTTCGAAAGTCATCGGTTAACCGATGTCTAAGGCCAAAAATGGATTGCATGAACGCTATCTTCCTTTAACCATCGTCTAACCGATGTCTAACAGAAGCTGAAAAAGGTGTCGTTTCCAGACAAGGGATGGCGCACGTTTTGCCGATATTTATGCCAGCGTTCGTGTACCATCTCGATGAGCATAGCGCTGCAGTGTACTGGTGAAGCACAATGGATTCTGTTTATATCCATAAACAGAATCTATTGTGCTTCACCGCTCGATAACGGCGATGTGCTCTCGTCGTCGCATTGGGGGGAATAAACATAGGTTTTGGGCTTAATCCCTTTGAAGAATATGTCGATTAGAACTTCCGCGTGAGATACCAATTTGGAAAGTTCTATATGCAATTTTCTACGCCGATGACGCTCTTTTCCCCTCAGTTATAAGCCTTTTTAGCGCATCGCAGTAATTAGGAATGAACAACATGAGACTGACAAAAGACATCACGATATCCGGAATAGGTGAAACCCCATCGGGGAAAGAAAGGTGTCCCACGACTACAACTGCTATGTTGTTTGAGCATTTTCCAATTTGGTGTAGTTGCTTGGCGCAGTCCCATGAGATACAAAGATCCTGATGTAATACAGTTTATCCTGGGGTAGGAACCATTGTATTACGTAACAAATTTATTTGGGTAAACGCGAATAATGGCCAATTCCGGAGTTTCAACCATGAGGAATGTGCGACTTTGGATGACTCCAACTTTATGTGGAGTATGTATGTGGAGAAAGCTCTATAAATTACGCACTTTCATGGTGAGTTTTCGTTCCCATCTGGAAACCAGAATAGAAAAAGTGACATGGGGAAGAATTACCTGTCCCATGTCCCTCTGGATACAGAGGGAGTTAAGTCCATGTTGCTAAAGTTCTGCAAGCAATCTCCGCAAATAGTTCAACCTTTGAAATCTTTAACGATTCCAATGAAGTATTCATTGGAATACTAATTCATCGTTCATGCAATCGGCCCTTTACCTCTGATATATCGAAATACAGAGTAAGGTCAGAGGAAAACTCACCAGTTTCCAGGCATGATTATTTGTTGTGCAAGGAAAGCGCATTCTGTCTCTCTCTATCGTGAGATTCTCCTTTACAAGCTCTGCGAGATGTACTTAATAGTCTGAGGAAAGGTTCTCCTTTTTCACTTAATTCGCTCGTTTTTTGTGGAGTCCGAAGGATATTACTCGACAACCGAGGAGTCAGAACGTAATATATATGTACCATGAGGGGTGTTTAGCCATCGTCTAACCATCGGCTATGAAAGCATGGCTTAGGGAACGTTCACGCAATTGAAAGTAGATAGCGGTTAACCGATGTTTTCGTAGACAATGTTTAAACAATGACTATCGATAATCAATGTCTAAAATAAGCATCGTTCATGCAATCGGCCCAATATCTCCTGTTCATACTCCCGATAAGGAATTCGACGGATGCGCAGGACACAAACGAAATTCGAGATATTAATACTAGGGTATCGGTTTCGCAGCATATAAAAACAGAGACCATGAGGCGATCCAATGAAAAAAAAAAACAGTGACGTAAATAGGAGGCAAAATAATTTCGAAAAGCGAAATGTCAATCTGCCTCAGACGTCGAATCAAAGCTGGAATAAAAAAATAATTAGGAAATTAAGCAACATTTCTAAAGTATCACATAGACGCCAAAAATCGGCTGAAGTCAAACGAATTTTCGTTCACGAAAAAATCCTCGTCCAGTGCGACAATATCCGAGAAAAATACCGTGATACACCGATGTGACGAATTTCGAAAAAAGCATCCCAACTGCAAAAATTATAAACAAAAAGGATTCCCTTCCGATGATAGGTATTACCATCGGAAAGAAATCTTAAATCCTTAAATCCAGTTTATCTACTGGCAATACCGTATCATACCAGGAGAAACGCAATTCCACAAGGAAACGACTCATTTCGAAAAAGCAACACACTTGCACAAGGAATCACGAAGAAGAAAATCGTTCAGATGACAGGTACGGAGCTGAAACTGGGGTATGCCGTACCCTAGCAGGAAAAACGGTATTCCACACAACGAAAACTTTTCTCGAAAAAAAACAAAACACAGACAAAGTATCCCGACGAGGGAAATCGTTCCGATGATAACTATGGAGTTGAAACCGGTTTCATCAAATGGCGATGCCGTGTCCCATCATGAAAAACGCTATTCCATATAGGTGCGACTAATTTCCAAAAACTATTACACCTGCTTAATGTATCGCATATAGGGTTGTGAGTGGCGGTAACATTACCGTAACGTTACTGGCTAACCGGTAATTACCCCGTTGTCGCTTACCGGTAATATTACCGGTAAATTACCGACGACGAAAATCTCATTCAGATGGCGTTCTGTAGTTCGCATTGCATGAAAAAAAATACTCAATATTGTGAATTATTTTCTCAATATTATTCATTTGTTCATTTTGTTTCATAGATTGGGCTCAGGTCGAAATCATTGACGACGATGTTGGCTCGAACGTCTCTGGAGCTTCTCCATTCCTTACAAATGATGGTTTAATTATGATTCGGGTGGAGAATTTCTGATTCAAAGCGAAAATGATTTTTTTGTTCACCCCCCTTATGCATTAAGTAAATTTTCTCGATTGAAGTCGAGGATGAGGTCATGTGCCTTTGTCATATTTAACTCGTATTATCCATGTCGTGAGTCAACATACGATACATGCAAGAATGACTGGAGTATATGGTATGACGTCACCCATGATATTGAATAAATTAAAGCAATAAAAAGCTAAAGTAAGAGAGTAAAACTTGTGGCTGTTCCGACTCGTACCTCACAGTATCTTCACGAAGCAGTCCTGAGCCAAGGCTGCGGGCGCGCCTCGTTACTTCTCAGAAGTACATATCGTGCAGACACCTGCCCTCATATCATTTAAGTGGAATCGTGCATGTGCATATACGTGATAATTTGATTTCTACGTGACTCGCAAACTACGACCGCAACAGTATCAGTGTAGCGGGTGGTGTGCTCATACTTCTTACGGCCTAAGGTTCATGTTTAGCTAGGGTCAAGCAGTCTTAGTGTCTTTTTAGGGTTTTGTTTTGTTCAGTTTTAGCGTTTGGCATAGAGTAAGCGTAATCTGGCAAGCATTCAGGCTTTGATTCAGATATTGCTATCGTTAAAGCCCATGCTTTATTTCTGGGCCTAATCATTGTGAAAGTGAAGTACCCTCACTGAAAGAAGTGATACTAGATTAGAATATTCCGCTGGTACCGATACAGGAACTTTCATCACAGGAATTTATTTTCTAGAGCCTATTCAAGGTAAGCCTACCAGTAGTACCTATTGATTCAGATATTTGCATTTTGGTATTCATAGCAGAAGTGGGTTAATTATAGGGCTGCCACGATAGGTTGATGCATTGATATCACTATCGATGGGATGGTTGCCACGCCATGCCAAGCAAGATTCTGACTATGGTTGAACTTATGAGCGACCTCCATCAACTATTGAAAAGTCTTTGCGATTGGTTAGGGGAATTGAAAATAGAACTTCGAAGTAGAAGAACTTCTGCCTCAAACTTCATTTTAAAGAAAAACTTCTCAATTCATCAGTCCCCTAAGTTTTCTTGAAGGAAACCAATTCCTAGAACAATTAAAACTTTCATTACTTTGCATGCTATGCGCAATTTATTTATTTCAAAAGCAGTAAGCTACTTTAAATAATGAAGCACCTTCACACACTAAAACATTCATGATAACAGTTGGGCTATTTCAAAGGTTTTAATGAAAAGGATCAAAGGTGATTCTGTTTCAACTGCTGCCAAATTTCTGGTTCGTCTTCAGTAGTTACCACATGAACTGCTTCAAGCAAATGATAAATATAATTTAACATGCATTCGTGACGTAATCTGGTATTCCAATAAGTATAAATGTCCTTTAGGTATTATTTCTGTAGATCAAGAAAAGGCCTTTGACCGTGTTTCGCATGATTATCTCTTTCATACGCGTCAGAAACTCTCCTTCCCTCAGTTGTTTTTATCAGCAATCAAAACCCTCTACAAAAATAACCAATCCTTGCTGAGAATAGGGAAGTATTTGTCAGCTCCTTTTCCCTTCCAAAGAGGTATCAGATAAGGTGATCCTTTATTTGGCCTTCTCTTCTCGATCTCCTTAGAACCATTCCTCCATTTAATTCGTCGTCAGCTAGCAAACTCTGCATTCCACTCACCCATGACTCCTTACCCTCATATTGTTTCTGCATATTCTGATGATATCACAATTTTCGTATCTTCTGAATCTGGTTTCAAATCATTCCGTGATTGTTTATATATATATATATATATATATATATGCTATATCCTCAAATGCATCCTTACATGCTCAAAAAAAACCTCAGGACTCTAGTGTGGATCATGGCAAACTGGAGATGATTCCCCTTGTGGTTTCCAATGGAAGAAAACGGGTCTGAAATTTCTAGGTGTATATCTCGGAAACACAGAATTTGAAATAAAAAAGAATTGGGAGGAAGCAGTACACAAAATCAATTCTTTAATTGCAAAATGGACTCCTCGTTTCCCAAGATGTCCTATCGTGGACGTGTTGTGATAATTAATCATCTGATAGCTCCAAAACTCTGGTATACCCTTGCATGTATCGAACCTTCACCTGGATTCCTCTTAAAACTTGAAACTCTTTTTAGAAACTCTGTCTGGATAGGGAAACATTGGCTTCATCCGGTATATCTTCACTTGTAATCTTGTCTCCCCTGAAGCTAGGAGACTTTCGCCTTTCATTTCTAAAACGAGTTCTTACCATGACAAGCAGACATCCATCTTATGACACCTTTCTTTTTTTTATTTGCTCAGCTTGCGACTTCCCTCCCAGAAGTCTAGGGGTCCTACTGCTAATTTCACCACCCATCACACATGAAACAGCTCCTACATACATTATAGATTACATACATGATAGATTACATACATTATAGATTACATGCATTATATGCAACACTTTGGGTTTCTTTAAACCTCAGATGCAATTCTGATGTTTCTTCTCCCGACCTCTTCCCTTTAATTCCACTGATACCCAATATTTTCCTCCATGCCTTTTCCATCTCACCGTCTACGGCTTGGGAAGTAACCAATTTTACTACACTACAAGATATGCACAATGGTACCTTATGGATGAACCCAGACACAATACCAATTACTGGAAGAATAAACCCCCAGTTATTTCCATGGACCTACACACTATTAGGAAAAAACTTCCTCCTGATAAAACAACACAAAGCACTCATTTCAGCTCCATTTTCCTAATACAACTCTCAGAAAGAAAAGACCGTGTCCATTTCGACCTTTCAACTCGGGAAAGGATTTATGACCTTTTACTTCATTTCACCTACAAGAAAAGCCTAATAAATCACACACCATGTCCAATGTTTTCTCCCAGGCACAGAAAAATTTGTCCCCGTCTGGAAATCTTTTTACCGGCTCCCCTCAGAAAAAAAGATGGTGACATCAACTGGAGACTTCTACACAATTCCCTAGTGTCCCCAGTTTTGAAATCTAAAATAAACAGCAACTCTTCTCCATTATGTCCTTCATGTGGCAGTCTGGGGACTTTAATCCATATGTTTATTGAATGTCCCTCATTAAAGGAAATGAGTGTACACATTGAACAAATTTTGAAATTGGTTCATGTTAACATAACCATGAATGTTGAACTGTTTCTCTTCCACATTTTCCCAGAACGTGCTTCCCTTACAAAATCGGAAGTCTCCATCATTGATTTCATATTGACGCTTGCCATGAGCAAAATCTATAAATCATACATGTCTGATCTTTCAGAAACAGAGAATGGTGAGAGGCCAATCACCCTTTTTAGAGAAAAGAAAGTGAAACAAGCCTACTCCATTGCACCATAGAAAAACGTCCATCATTCTGGGGCCCAATTGTGCAACTGCATGAGGACGGGGACATGGAAGTGAAATTTTAAAAACATTTTATCCTGTAGGAGAGGGCGGGAGTAGCAAAATCTGGGTAAAGGGCAGCACCCCAGGTCGTCCCATGGCCAAGAGGAGGTTCCAACTCTCCTGGAGGCAGGGACCCAATCCCAGGCTCCCAATCCCAATCCTATGCAGGTTTTAAAGTGTATTGCCCCCTTTCGTGATTGAAATAATTTCCGCTGTACATGAAGTGCTTCTCCTTTTTTTAAATTATTATATTAATCTTCACGTATTATTATCAAAGTCCGTAAACGTATTATTATTATTATCAAAGTCCATTTGGAATCCCAGCATCTGTGCCAAAGAGTACTTCCTGATGATAACATTTGTTAAGAATGTGATGAATTGCATATAGATCGGTTTCTCACCAGGCCAATTGGTGTTCAGTGGTGCAAATTTATTATTATTTATTTATTTATTTTTATATTTATCCTGAACGTGTCGGAGATTCTTCCAAGTGTGTCTCATTTTCATTGTCTGCGCTATGGCATTCTTGCTATGGTGTGTTTGTTGATGCTATGTGCTGACATATTAAAGTCCTTTTGAAATCCCACCTGTCTCCGATGCTAAATCATAGCAAAATAGTCAAAGAATTACAACAATCCAGGAAAAGTCTAATTAACATTACTAGTGGGGGAAGCCCCACTTTCCACAGAAAAATAGTAATATAGATGAAACCAAGTTCTCCTGCCTCTGATGCTGAATCATAGCAATATATCATAGGTACAGCAACAATCCGGGACACATAACCTAAACGTTTCTGGTGGGGAAAGTCCCACCTTGAACATAACTAATTTCCGAGAGTGCATTCAAGCAAAACCAGATTCACCTACCTCAGTTGATGAATCATGGCAAAATATGCTTGGTATAGCAAGATTCAAGGAAATCAGACATCTACGGCTTGTCATTTGTACAATTGAATATATAACCTGTACCATCCCGCCCTTTTCCCAGATTTTCCCCTTACTTTGGTGCTCCTTATGAGTAAAATGGAAAATATGTAGCAGCAACCTCTGTTTAAACTTCTCTTCTAAAGCTTATCTCATTTTAGACAACCCAAGTAAAATTATATTTTTCCTTTCTATTGAATATTGAGATTGAGTGAATATTGGGATTTTCAACTGAGAAAATTATTAATATATTTGCCCTAGTTTTCTCGGGGGCACCGGTAACCAGGTGGGAATACAAAAGTAAAACACCGGTAAAGAACTTGTAAATAAGCGGGAAGGAATCCCCTGTGAATGTGAATTTATACAAAGAGTGCTTTTATTCATGCCAATGTTGGTGACTGGAATCTTTCTTCTCTTACCATATGCATTTTCAAGCAGCGTACCTCCATTTTTCTGTACTTGTATGTATGCATGATGGATTTTATTTTCTAGACGAATTAAAGTCCATTTGAAATCCCCAATCCCCTCCTTGGTACCGGTAATCCCTTATCGCATACTATGAAAACGTCTCCTATTCTAGGTATGGATCTTAAACCAAGTTTATACACAGGTGATACCACATCCTACCAAGAAAAAAACTCCACTCGGAAAAGACAAATTCCAAAAAAAGCAACACAATGGCAAAATGTATCGCATTCGGTATCTAATCAGTATCTAATCGCAGGCATGGATCTAAAACCGAATTCATTTACTGACGATCGTAACATAAAAATCCACATTCCTCAGAGATACAACTCATTTCGAGAAAGCATCACTTTAACACTATGTATCACGAAGAAGGAAATCGTTCTGACGATAGATTTGGAGCTAAAACCGAGTTCATTTACTGGCGTTGGCGTTTTCAAGTAGAAAAACACTATTCCACACTGAAACGACTCATACCGAAAAAGCATCCCACCCAATCCCAATAGATTCAAATGCTCAGATGTCGAATCAAAGGAGGATCAGTAAAGAACTACGAATATCCGCCGCCACTCGAAAAAGAAACACATGGAAGCCAGGAATCTTTTAGAGTGAAAATGTTTTCTAAATATGCAAGAAACGTGATACCACTGCCTTCTACGTTAGATGCTGAATGAAAGCTGGAGATGGACGAAATCACGAAGATCCGCCGCAATTTGCAATGTATCACATGGTGGATTCTAGCGAATTTCCATTTACGACAGAATTCTGAATCTTCTGCATCCTTTGCGGATTCGGATAGCTTCGCCATTCATTAGCGGTGGGAGATAATACGGGCGTCGCATATGACACCTAGTGGAAATACGGCGGATTTCGGCAATTCCTTTTTCATCCCACTACGATTCATCACTGATGGCAGATGCACTTGGGTTTATGCGAATAGTTAAAATGTTTAATACACCGACCGAGCGAACGGAAATCTTACCATTTAATATCTTCTAGAAACTCGACGTATTTTGCCATCTCCTCCTTCATCCAACTGCGATTATTCATCGGAGGCAGATGCCGAGGGTTTCATGCGAAGATCTGTGATATGAAGTCGACGGAATACGGGTGACCGGATTGGATACCTGCCTCACAGATGTTCTTCGCGATAATACGACGGATTTTCGTAACTCCATGATTATACGATTGCGATTGTTCATCAGAGACATAGGCAATTGGTTACAAGCGATAACTTACAGGGTGCGCCAAAAGTCACTATATCATATCGAAAAATCACATCTATTAAACAGATGGCATAATACAAAAATAACGGTCTTTTGGAAGTTACAAAGAGAGAAAAACAAATTACAAGAAGAGATTGAAAGATATGTACCAAAAATGTCCAAAAACATATAAACCTTTCTAATATGCATTTGATGCTAGTTCCCGTTGAGTGTGATTCAGTCATTATCACAAAATAATTTCTATAGAAAGTTCTTTCCATCAATACTAACATTAACCTGCATTTCCTCGAAAAAGCAGTTGTTACAACCATTCTCCAGTGATTCATCATCGAAGTCAAATGCACTTGATTTCCTGGGAATAGCTATTGAATACAATAATGATTCGTACGACCCAAGCTGATACCATCCCAACTAGAGTTACGTAACGTTACCGGATTACCAGTAATTACACAGTTGCCGCCTAACGATAATATTACCAGTAAAGTACTGACGACGGAAATCTCATATGGCGTTCCACAGTTCCTATCGCATGGAAAATAATCACTGGCGAAGGCTGGAACGTGGTACTGGAAACACTTTTATTAAGATTCAAACATTTTCAGATTAATATGATTCAAACATTTATTTTCTCGATTGAAACGTATTATCCATATCGTGATCCAACATGCGATATATATTAATACAAGAATGACTGGAGGACATGGTCTTCATTAAATGAAAGTAAGAAATATTAAACTGAAAAAAGTAAAAGGAGTGCCTGTTCCGAGGCGGACCTCGATCGAAAATCGTTCATATTTAGGGTTTGACACTGAAACCAAGTTCATCTCATGGCGACACGGTACCCTAGCAAGAAAAACGCTATTCCACGAAGATACAACTTATATAGAAAAACTACAACCACAAGTACAAAGAAGGAAAGATATAGTCCATAAATCCAGTTCATCTACTGGCGATGCAGCATCCAAGCATGATGTGACACATTTCCAAAAACCATCACAGGTGCATAATGTACTGCCATCGGCGAAAACGTCTCTGATCCCAAAAATAAAGCTGGAAACGAATTCATTTACTGGCGATGCCTTATTCTAGTAGGAAAAGCTCTATTCCACACAGATACAACTGATTTATAAAAAAAAACATCACATTGCCACAGAATACCACGATGAGGGAAATCTGTCTATAAAGCTGGCGTTGGAGTAACATAGCAGGAACTATTCCACTATTTCTAATAATATTTTATACTATGAAGCATGTGATGATTACACATTTGGAAATAGATCGGTATTTCACCAAACTCAATCATTCTGTAGCACACATTTTAATATTTTATTGTGAACACGACAGAAAAGCTTCCAATTCTCAGTTTCATTTTCATTGATTTATTTACTATGAATTAGAAATGAGAAATTATGAATTACAAATTACAGTCCACTAGAAAACTCATCTACTGGAGGAAGTGATGTCCTGCCATAAAAATACTATATTCCAAAGAAATACAAATCATTTCGAAAAAAAAATCCCAAATGCAGTATTACATTGGGCGAAAACGTCTCTAATCCCAGGCCTGGAGCTGAAACCGGGTTAGTCTACAGGCGGTGAGCATGAAAAACCATATTTCAACGAAATACGAACCATTTCCAAAAAGCATCGCACTTGCACAATTCGGAGAAAACGTCTGCTTCCAGGATGGAGCAGGATGGTTCTTATGCTGGCGATTAAATAACAGCATAAAAAAACTATATTGAAAAACATCCCACTTGATTACATCCCACTTGCACAACGTATCGTATTCGGCGAAAAGGTCTCTTTGTCAAAGGCATGGAGCTAAAATCGAGTTCATCTACAGACAATCCTGGGATTAAAAAACATTCCATTCAGGCAACTAATTTCGGAAAAGCATAAAAATGGCAACAGCTGTCACACTGAAGGAAATCATTCCATTGATAGGTATGGAGCTGAAACCGAGTTCTTGTACAAGTTGTTCGTGTACCATTGTACAGTGTGTGCGCTATGGCATTCTTGCTATAGTGTGTTTATTGATTTATTTGCTGTGACATATTGAAGTTCTTTTGAAATCTCATGTACAAGTGATGTATCGTGGCATAAAAACGAAATTGGATATATAGATCCGACAAATTTCGAAAAAGCATCTAATGCAAATCTAAGCAAAGTCTCTAATGCCAGGCATGGAGCTGAAACAGAGGCACAGCTGATACCGTATCCAACTATGAAAAACGCTATTCCACAGATACACAGGGACTTATTCGCCTAACGCGTTATATTGTGCAGGAGGGATTCTTTTTCAATATGTTGTATATATTTATTTATATACAGGGTGTCCCACTTACCGCGGACGATTTTAATCGCGTATAAAATTCTTCCTAATTGAGCAGACTGTCACAATAAATGCTAAACAGTTGTCTTAGTGTTGTGAAGATTTGTTTTAGTTTGCTCAAATAGGAAGAATTTTATACGCGATTAAAATCGTCCGCGAGAAGTGGGACACCCTTATATGGAATAGCGTTTTTCCTACTTGAATACCTCATCGCCTGTAGATAAACTCGGTTTCAGTTTCATACTATGGATCAAGGACGCTTTCACTGAATGCGATTCCTTTTGCCGGTGTGATACTTTTTCGAAATGAGTCGCTATTTCTGTGGAATAGTGTTTTTCCTACTAGTATACAGTATCAGCAGTGCATGAAGCCAGATTCAGCTCCATTCCTCGGAAGGAAGACCTTTAATCATGTGCGATACTTGGTGTAAAAGAATTCCTTATCTAAAAGGATTCGTATTTAGATGGAAGGTTTTTTTTTTATAGCAAGAGGACTTTCAACGGACTCTAGAGAAACTCTGTACATCCTGTACGACACATTTCGGAAAAACATCAAACTGGCTCAAAGTATCACGAGGGAAGAAAAGAATCACGATTTTTCAGCTGAAAGGCTGAAAAGTATCACACCGGCAAAAGGAATCGCATTCAGTGAAAGCGTCCTTGATCCATAGTATGAAACTGAAACCGGGTTCATATACTGGCGATGAGGTATTCTAGCATGAAAAACGATATTCTTTTTGAAAAATTTTAAAAATACACATCCCACCTGCACAATGTTTCGCATTCGGCGAAATTTTTTCCTTGCTTCCACGCAGTGGAATTGCAGCGGTGCTTCGTATATTTTTGCTCATACGCTTCTGTTCATTTTTTGAGGCAGGTGCACTTGCTCTAACGGGAATCTAGATATCAAATCTGGTCGACCGACCAGATTTGATATCTAGCTAACATATGATCCCTTTTGAAAATTTCGCCGATTTGGACAGCTCCACTTTCTCAATGAAGGTGTAATTATCCATCCACATTCAAAAGATGGCCGCTGTGGAGTGAAAACGTTCTTTAAGCATGGAAGGATGAATCTAAGACTATCTTCCTGCTTGTCTGATGCATCAAAAATGGAGATGGACGGAATTACGAAAAGCCACCGACATTCGTTATGAATGTTCGTTCAGTATCAGCTGAGCACAAAATGTTTTCTAAGCATGCAAGAATCGCGAAACTAAAGCAATATCCGTTTGGATCCTGCTTCAACGCACGATATGAAAGCTATTACGATGATATGTCGATATTCCCAACGTATCACACTTAGACCAACCCTACTAGCATATAATATCCAATCAACACTGATTCAACGTTGGTTCAGAAAAGAAAGACCATGATGAAAAGATCTGTGACATGATGTGACCCAAGTTTTTATGGAACCCTTCAACGTTGGTTCAACATCCGGATGCTGAATCAACATGTAACCTGTCACCGGGACAGGTTACATGCTACTAGGGAAGTAGCAGCTAGAGTTGAACGATCTTCCATTTACGGCAGAATCATGAAACCTAGGCCATCTGCCTTTGATGTTATATGAAAAGTTGTACAAGAATGAAAAATGAAAGATTTTCCAACATTCACGAATTACCTAGAAGTATTAGCTGAAGTCGAACAAATATCCATTCACCAGACATGTTAGCACATCGAAGCACGATAAGCACAGTACTACAGAAATCTGATGTCATTCGGATTGTATCAACTGGCAAGTTACAACTGGATTCAAATAGTTTCCAAGTAGGCCAGTATCAAGTAAATCTTATTAAGATCTTGAATCGAAACACAACGAGCTTGGCGATTTGACGGCAAAATTAGATGGCATTCGCAAAGTACCTTCTTTGACAGCAATGTAAGATTTCCTGAGTATGCCATAATCCCCTAACCATGTCCATCTGCATAAGAGCATGAATCGCAGGAAAGTGACCATGGAATTACGATCTGCTGCCATTCGGAATGGCAGGAATTCGCCAGAGACCGCCCGGACAAGAGCTACCGCTGGTAGTGAAGTAGACGAAACACTCCCGCGCCGCACCTCCAGGTCAAAAAGACTACGTCGAACGCCTCTTCCATTCAAATTCATTTGGCAGGCTGGTTGTATCTTGCAGATGGTTTTTCCTATTCCCAATGAATGGCAGATGAATCAATTATGAGTTTTCTCAAGAGAGTCCAGAGAGTTTTCCCAAAGTTATTCATAATTTCCTTTACTTTTCCGAAGGAACTGTCGACTTGAAACCCAGATTTGTCATTTATAAATTTTATTTTATGGAAATAGAATTTAGCAACTTCGCTGACTCAGCATAAAAACGCTATTCCACACAAATACGACAAATTATATGGAAGAATCACACCTGCACAATGTATCACGAAGAGGAAAATCGTCATCGTAGCAGGAAAAACGCTACTCCACATAAATAGGACATTTTTAAGAACAATAATCACAATAACAATAAACAATATAACAAGACCATGAACATTATTGATATTCAAAGGATGACCCTGATACCTAGTTCACCTACTGGCGATACCGAATCCAAGCATAAAAAACGCTGTTGCAAACAAATACAAAAAGGATTACATATGCAAAATATATCACGATACGAAAAATCGTGTATATCATTGCTAAAGAGCAAACTAGGAGCTCATCTAGTTCTGACATTGCATCCTAGCATAAAAAATGATTTTGCACGGAAATACGTCCTATTTCAAAAGGTATCACAAATGCAATTCATCATGACAAGGGAAATCGTTCATTTTCATTGTGTGACCCTAATTCCGAGTTCGTCACCTGGCGATACCGCATCCAAGCTCAAAAAACGCTACTCCACACAAATACAAACAATATATCAAAATAACCATCACACCTGCAGAATGCACGACGAAGCGTGCATTCGTTCATATTGTTCATATTCAAGCATGACCCTCAGAGTTGTCCTATCGGCGATACCGTATTGAGCGTGAAAATTTATATTATACAAAGATACAACTCATTTATACGTAAGAAGCATCACATTTGCACAACCACGAACAGGGAAATCTTTCCGTGAGAAGTTATGGAGCTAAAACCGAATTCATTTCCAATTCACACCTGCAAAATATATCAAGACCATAAACATTGTAGATTTTCAAAGGATGACAGTAATACAGAGTACATCTACTGACGATACCGCATCCCAACATAAAAAAGCACTGCTTCACACAAATGAAACTCATTTCGAAAAAGCGTCACACCTGCACAATGTATTACAAGGAGGAATATCGTTATTTTTTATTATATGACCATAATATCGGGTTCTTTGACCGGAGATACCGCACCCAAGCGAGAAAATTTATATTCCACAAAGAACATTTTCAATACAACAAAGATTTGACCTATTTCATTAAAGCATCTCGGCTGCACAATGTAAACTGCTCAAAACAATTCGTGGATATTTTGGTTTTCTTGTAAATTTTTATAATTTACAAGAAAACCAAAATTATAAAAATAATTTACAAATGTAACACATTTATTTTAAAATACTCTTAATATACAACAGTGTAGAACACGCAACCTCGTACAAAATCACGTTAACGTTAACTTGTCGAAACGTGTTAAAACCATGTTAGCATGAGGGGGGCATAAAAGCGTGGCTTGTTGCGCTCACTTCCACAGTGCATAATTATCGCTTCAATTGTAAATTTGTGTTACCGACCACCCATTATTATTTTTTAAAATGGCAGAGCAACATGATATCCTGGAATCCATGGCTTCGAGAGCCATTGGTCGATTAGAAGCTGGACAAACGCAGCAAGGTGTCGCTCAAGCGTGTCGTGTATCTCAAAGCGTAACTTCGCGACTTTGGAATCGCTTTCTGGGGACTGGAAATGTTTCCGGAAGACAAGGTCAAGGTCGCCCATCATCAACAACTCCAAGAGACGATCAGTATTTGTCATTACTTCTGCTAGAAGAAATCGAACATTTAACGCAACACAACTTCGAAGCGAACTTGCCGCAGTAACAGGAAGGCTGGTATAGACACAGACAGTACGAAATCGTCTTCATGCCATAGGTTTATATGCTGGAAGACCAATGGTTTGCATTCCACTTACTGCAAATCACTAAAGAGCCCGAAGAATTTGGGTCCAATTGCGGTGGAACACCGCAATTGGACATATGAGGATTGGGCTCGTGTACTTTTTAGTGACGAGTCCAGATTCAGTCTGCAACCAGATAACCGACGTATGGCGTGAAAGTGGAACAAGAAATAATCCACAGTTTGTTCGTGAAAGACCCCAACATCAAGGTGGGAGTTTGATGGCATGGGCTGGAATAAGTATAGGTGGCCATACTGATCTCTATTTTATCAGAAACGGTTCCTTAACAGCCCATAGGTATCGCGATGAGATTTTGGAACCTATAGTTCGTCCATAGTTCAGTTCGCTGCAATTGGCCAAGAATTCATTTTTATGGATGACAATGCTCGTCCACACCGTGCAAATTTGGTACAAGAGTGGTTTGAGGAAGAAGGTAAGGACAGGCCTGCCTGTTCACCGGATTGTAATCCAATCAAACATGCCTGGGATGCTTTAGGCAGGCGCGTTTCTGCTCGACTGGTGCCACCACGATCGCTTCAACAGCTCGAAATTGCTCTCACAGAAGAGTGGGGAAATATCCCACAAGAACTGTTTGATCATCTTATCCGGTCCATGCAATCAAGATGTACCACTGTTTTGGCTGTTAATGGAGACCATATGCCCTATAAAAATTAACAAAAGCGTTTTTGGCTATTCTTGTTGTTATTCTTGTTAAAATTATTTCATGCTAAAATGTATAATTTGTTAAATTTGGAATAAATATCGATTATTTAAATAATATTTCATCAATTACACTCTATCAATAAGTAGGAAATATTTATTCATGTATAAAGTACCCAATAGTTATAATTATTTGCAGAAATTTATAATTATCTGACAGAAACTAAAATATCCCCTAATTGTTTTGAGCAGTGTATTACGAAGAGGAATATCGTTCGTTTTCATTGTATGACTCTGACACCGAGATCTACTGTGGATACCGCATCCTAGTAGAATAATTGCAATTACGCACAAATAGGATCTACTTAAAAAAATAATCATATCTGCACAGTGTATCACGACGAGGGAAACCGACCGTTTCCATTGTATGATCCTGGTATCGAGTTCACCAACTGCATCCCAACATAAAAACGCCATTTCACAAAAATACGACTACAGTCGTCCCTCGCCACTTCGCGCTTCGACTTTCGCGGCTTCACTCTGGCGGTTTTTTCAAATACCTGTATATTGGGTAATACGAGTGTAATGGTGACTAAAGAGTGTTATTTCATGTCTAGAGGGCTCTAATAGACATGAAATAACACTCTTTACACTCGTATTACCCAATATACAGGTATTTGAAAAAACCGCCAGAGTGAAGCCGCGAAAGTCGAAGCGCGAAGTGGCGAGGGACGACTGTAATTAAAAAAAAAAAAACATACCTGCACAATGTATAAGAAGAAAAGTCGTCCCTATTATGCAAGTATGTAGTTAATTTATTGAGGCTCCTTTATATAGCCATGAACATAAAAACCTTTTTTTTTTACTGCCAGAGCGCTATCTCTAAGTTGGGAAATATGGGCGATGAGCCGGGCAAACTCATTCCAGAAGTAGCTCTTCTGGAAGAGCAGCATCAGGCGATCCATGCAGTCCTCATCGTTTCCTTTCTTTGCTGCATTCTTCAAGTTTGGGGGCAGGTATTTCGGTCGTGCACCTTGATAGCCCATGTACGTGATAGATCATGTGCACCTCAGTCTCTATATTCTCACAAAAAGGGCAATTGTATTGGGAGTTTCCGCCAAGTCTCTGGAGGGTTTTCCATTTCTAGCGTCCAGATATTAAATAAGCTAACTACATCCCGATGAACTTATTAGGCGATTAACTTATTACCTCACGATGTTTTAAGAATCATTTCCAGTGTCCTCCCCAGCTCAAGAAATATCATCGATTCCAGTGCATCGCGTGGCAGACGTAACAGCCATTTCAAATGTTGTGATTGAATCACCTCCATCTTCTTCGACCCTATTATGGCTAAAGAGCTGAAGTCGAACTGATCCACTGGCAATACCGCATCCAAGCGGGAAAATATTAGTTCCACAAGGATACAACGATATTTATCGTTTGGTTGCATCACACTCCCAAAAAGTATCAGGAAGTATCAGGAAGTATTAGGAAAAAGTATTAGGAACGTGTCCTTTTTTTCCCATAACTCCTCCTAATGAAGTTATGGAGCTTAAACCGAGCTCATCTATCTTCGATACCACATGCAAGCATAAAAAATGCAATTCCACAGATATACGACCTATTTCAAAACAGCATTACACATACACAATGTAGAGAGATGTACATGGAGAGAAATATTCCATAACGTGGTAAAAGAGCTGAAAAGAAGCTCATTCACAGGCGATACAGAATCCCGGCATATAAAACGCTGTTAAACACATAGGACCAATTTACAAAATGGAATGGAAATGTATCACAATAAGAGAAATCGTGTATATCATTGCCAAAGAGCTAACTTGGAGCTCATCTGCTTCCGATATCGCATCCTAGCATTAAAAATGCTATTCCACACAATACAAACTATATCGAAAAAACCATCGCACCTGAAGAATGTATGGACGAGGGAGATCGACCATATTCAAGGCATGACCCTCAAACTGAGGTCTTCTACCGTCGATACCGTATCCAAGCGGGGAAAATGTATATTATACAAAGGTACAATCATTTATAAGAAGCATCACAATTGCACAAAATATCACGAACAGAGAAATTTTTTCTCATGAAGTTATGGAGCTGAAAACGATTCAATCTCCTGGCGACACCGTATACTAGCAATAAAACCGTCATTCCACATAAATACGACTCATTTTCCGAAAACATCCCACTTACATAATATATCACATTCTGTTGAAGGTCCATCCATACCAACGAATAATACAGTAGTATTATTCGTTGGTATGGATGTGAAATCGAGTTCATAAACTGGCGATATCGTATCTTAGGAAAAAAACTTTTCCAAAGATACCACTCATTTCGCAAAAGGATCACATCTCCATGAAGCATCGCATTCAACGAAATTAATCTCATTTCATATAAGGGGCCAAAACCGAGTACTTCCTTTGAAGAACTTACATACTACAGAGTGAGTCAAAAGTCCCCTCCACCTTTTGACCGTTCATAACTCGTGACTGTGTCATCGGATTTAATTCTGGTTTAGATCATTCGAAAGACAAGACAATTCTCTATAAGAACCGACACATCTCCACTTCATTCGATGAGTTGTGTGACGAATTCCGTCGCACGTGCAATCATGTCCCTTGGGATTCTATTCATCTTTTCATGGATCACCGTCTTCAAGTCCTCCATGCTGTGTGGTTTCCATGCGTAGACAAGGTCCTGGAAGTAGCTCCCAAGCAAAAAATCATGCGGTCTTAAATCAGGGCTACGAGGTGGCCATTCGATTGGTCCTCTAAGCCCAATCCATCTTCCTTCAAATTTGTCGTTCAATTCATGCACTTGACGAGAATATTGAGCGGATGCTCCATCCTGTTGGAAAAACAAGACATCAATGTCACTGCGAGCTGCAATCGCTGGCCACATCTAGTTTTCCAACATGCTGAGATATTGGTCGCCATCCACAGCGCCATCTTCAAAGAAGAATGGTCCTACGAACTCATCTCGAATAATTCCTGCCCATACCATGAGACCAAGAGATTGGAAAGGACGAGCGACAGTTTCATGAGGGTTGATGTTGCTCCAAATAATGCAATTGTGGCGATTGACATGACCACTCAAGCGAAAGATTGCCTCATCCGACCAGAGCACGTGCTCGCCAAATGTCGGATCTTCATCCATCCGTCGAATCCATTATTCTGCGAACGCCTGTCGAAGTCGTTTTCAGAAAGTTCTTGAACAAGACATGGAACATACGACTTCAGCTTGAGATCATTCCGAAATATTCTTCGTTTCTCGCTCATTTTCCCGTGTTACAGGGATATCAATCACAAAGGATGTTCATCAGACGCTCAAGCAAACCCAGCACGCAGACGTGGTTTCTAGTATGAACGCGTTTAAATACCAAAAAAGAGATATATGATTTACCTCCTCCCAATTGTTACATAATGAACATAATAAAATGAAATCCTGCCCATAGAGATTTGTCTCGTCTTTCGAATGGTGCAAACCGCATTTTAATCCGATCAGGCATTTCAAAGTTATTAATATTCAAAGAGCGGAGGGGACTTTTGACTCACCCTGTAGAAATAAAACTGGAATATTCCACACAGATATGCCTCATTTTCAAAAAGCTTCACATTGACACAAAGTATCACGATGAGGGATTTCGTTTCTGCTTCGGTTTAGGAATTGAAGCCGAGTTCACCGCCGAGATTGGCGATATCGTATCCAGGCGGGAAAAACAATATTCCTCACTGATACGAGTCATTTCGAAAAAGCTTGACACCTGCACAAGGTATCGTATACGACGAAATGTCTCTCATTACAAATACTGAAGTCATCGACTGAAGAGACAAAATGTAGAATGAAAATGAATTTTTACACAGATACGTCTCTTTCGAAGATGGAACGTCTCTGTAACTTTTCAATTTAAAATCCTAGCTGGAAAAACGCTTTTCTACACAAATGCCTTGTTGCACTAAACATTTCATCATTGATTGGTTCAATGTACGGATGTTAAATGAACTTGGAATCAATGTTACTTTGATGTTACATGGTGGTAGTAATACGAGCGATTTTGAAAACGCATCATCATGATACACGACGAGAGAAATCGTCTCTATTATGGCTACAAAGCTGAATTCGAGTTCATCTACTGGCGATACCGCATCCTAGAAGGAAAGACGCTACTCCACACAAATAGGACCTATTTAAAAAGTAATCATTTAAAAATTAATCAATTAATAAACACAATTGTTCATTTTCATTGTATGACCCAAATACCGAGTTCATCTATAGGCGATAACGAACGCTATTCCTCACGAATACAAACTATATCGAAAAAACCATCAGACCTGCAGAATGCACGACGAGGAGGGATATTGTTCATACTCAAGGCATGACCCTCAGAGTTGTCCTATCGGCGATACCGTATCGAGCGTGAAAATTTATATTATACAGAGATACAACTCATTTATACGTAAGAAGCACCACATTTGCACAATCACGAACAGAGAAATCTTTTCTCATGAAGTTATGGAGCTGAAACCGATTCCATCTCCTGGCGATATCGTATTCTAGCAGCACAGCTGCTATTCCACACAGATGCGACTCATTTCCCAAAAGCATCCAACTTGCATAATGTATCGAATTCTGTAAAGCCCTCATTCGTTGGTATGGAAGTGAAACCGAGTTCATGAACTGGCGATACCGTATCCTAGCAAGAAAAACTTGCACACACAGATACCACTCATATTGCAAAAGGATCAAATCTCCAAAATGAAACATTCAACGAAATTAATCTCACTTCATATAAGGAGCCAAAACCGAATTCATCTTTTGAAGATACTGCATACTAAAAGTAAAACTTGAATATTCCACACAGATATGCCTTGTTTCCCAAAAGCTACACAAAATATCATGAGGGATTTCGTTTCTGTTTTGGCTTAGGAATTGAAACTGAGTTCCGTTTCGATATTAAATAGACCGAACTTATACCCCCCATGAAATATATATTTCGCGGAAATATAGTGGATCTTGGCAATTCTATTCTATCTAAATATGCTTATTCATCTGAATAAAATGCTCTGGTTTCATTCAAATAGCTGCAATGTGACGTCGACCGACCATAGCTGATACCATGTTTCTAGGAGACACAGTGGAATTACGGCGGAACTCCATCTATTTGTTCATACGCTGCTGTTAATCATTTGTGGCAAGTTCACCTTTTTCCTACGGGAACACTGCATTAGGACCGACCGGAGTCCTGGAGTACTTGGCTTTCATGTGACCCCTTTTACAAATTTCGCCAGTTTCGCCAACTCCATGAATAAAGACGGAATTAGAAATATTCGTCGACATTCGAAAGGTATCACTAGGGTGCTGGTATCAGCTAGATTGATCAGCTAGATAGATAGTATCAGCTAGGTGCTGGTATCAGTTAGATTTGGTATCAGCTAGATACCAAATTTTTTCTAAGCATGCAAGCATTGTGAAACCAAGGCCATCTGCGTTGAATCCTGCTTCAACGCAGGATAGGGTAACTTGGGGGAATATGGCCATTGGGGTAATATGGCCCTTCACAAGGAATCCCCTTATAGACTGAATAATTAGTTTGGGCGAATTTAAAAAATAGTTCTATCGAAGAGTACATGCAATTGTCGAAATGTGTAGACCTGTTCATCAATCCAGTTCCCACAGGAATTCGGGATACATCGATGTCTTAAAAGTCATATGCATACGATTCTTTGACTCATGACCGTGGAACTAATATGAGCCTTGAGCAACATAAGCGTATATTTCCTAATAGCAGCATGGATACAGAAACCATTACTTCTAAGTTCTTCTATGGTCTCTCCAGAATGCTTGTGCAAAGTGCTAGCCCCTTCACTTGCGGTTTGTAGGCAGTGTTGTCAATTTTGTAATGCGAGCCAATATGGGGAAATATGGCCATCTCGATTTGGGGTAATATGGACACATCCTTCATTTCATGTTAGCACCGCACAGACCTATTGATACTGTCTGCATCCTTTCGTGTGGGATCTCAGACTGCAAGAGATCATCCAATGCACTTCCTCTGGATATATGGATAGACGTACTGGACATCTGGACGAAATATGCAGTACATGAGGAGGCCGTGCATGAGGGTATGCTTATGCACCTCCTTCTGCATCGCTTGACATTCTCCAGAAATTTTTGTTGCACGAAACTTGAATGCAAGTAAATATCCCTTGGAAAAAATAGGACATTCTGTGGTTTTTGGCACTATTTATCCATACATGCAAAAACAACGCAACATTTTTCCTGCAATGTAAGACCTCTTATTTTACACTCGTAGCGCATAGTCACTTTAATCGATGCTTGATCATTCCTCTTACACATACACAGTCTCTAGATATTGTCTCCCAATCACGTGCATTGTTACTCAAAAGTCAGCATGTTCCAGCACATTTCACACGTTCCTGGACAATCCGGAGTTGTTTTTCAGAAGTGGCCATATTCCCCCAACTATAGGGTTAATATGGCCTCTTGAGACCTACTCAAAAAAGGCCCAAAGGCGCCATAACCATGTTTTTTTTGCATACGTCTTGCTGGCATTTAGCAAAGGAGATATCAATCAATATTTTAGAAACATTGCAAAAGTCAAATTCAACCTTGATGGACCATGATGACCAGATTTCATTTTGTAGGGCCATATTCCCCCTAATGCCTGGCCATATTCCCCCAACAATATGGGTAATATGGCCTCTTGGGACCCATGTGAAGAGGTCCCAAATACTCTTTTCCCATTTACTTTTCTGCACGGATCTTGTTGGGAATAAATAAAGGAGACATCAATCAATATTTTTTTAATATTGGCAAAGTTTCATTTCACCTAGACATGACGCTGTAACCTGATTTCATTTTTGGTGTCCATATTCCCCCAAGTTACCCTATAAAAGATATACGATGATGCGTCGATATTCCCAACGTATCACACTTAGACTGAGTAGCAACTGGAGTCGATCTCCTATTTACGGCAGAATCAAGACACCCAGGCCATCTGTCTTAGATGCTGCGTCAAAGCTGTACGAGAAAGAAAAAATATATGCTGACTTTCACGTATAATATAGGAAAAATTTACCAGCTTGAGTCGAATGGATTTCTTAGTATTCCTAGATCCTCATATCAAGTTCTGCTCCCTCAGATATTGTATCAATCCTAAATGAGAACGGAATTACATTCTTCTACGTTGTTCACAACGTATCATATAGAAGAAAAGTATCACCTGGAGTCGAACTAATACCTTTTTACGCCAGAATCCAGATACGAAGTCCATTACAGGCGTTGCATTATTGCGGGATATTTACGGAATTATGAATATCCGCAGCCATTCGAAAAGTATCACATGAAGAAAGTCATTAGCTGTAGTCGAACGATCCTCTAGAATTCAAGAATAATGCAACCAAGTCCATCTGCCCTAGATGTAGATTGAAAGGTGGATGAGTAAGGTTAAGATTAAGATCCGGCGATATTCGCAAGTATCAAATGTAGGTGAAGCTAGAATAAAAATGGTTTTTTTTTTGCTTGACAGAATCCGGAAGAAGTCCATTTATCCCCAATCTTTCAATAAATCTTTGATAAGTACCGATTTGCGCGGATCTGATGCCATTCGTAAAGTATCAAATCACAAAGTATTACAAGCATACTATCACCATCGATACTATCAGCAATCAATGGAAAGAAATTAGACATTGAGATAGGAGTAGAGCTGGTGGTGAAGTGGACGAAACACTCCCGTGTCGTCCCTCCAGATCATCAAGACCACGTCGAACGTCCGGAAGAATGAATTTGAATGGAAGACCACGTCTTCCATTCAAATTCATTCTTCGGGCTGGTCGTCTCTTGCAGAAGGTTTTTCCATTGGGAATAATCCCAATGAATGGCAGATGAATCAATTGAGTGTCAATCCAGAGAGTTTTCTCAAAGTTATCCTTAATTTCCTTTGGTTTCCTGAAGGAACAGGTCCACTTGAAATTCGGATTTGTCATTTACAACTTCGTTTTTAGGAAATAGATTTTAGCAGTCATGCTGAATTTCAAATAAATGAATACATTCTTCATCCACAACACATTTTTTAGCTTAGGTTAAGCTTAGATAAGTTACACTTGAAGTCGTTTATTTTTTTAAATAATGTCTTGCATACTCAAGTTGATGCAAACCTAGAGAAATTTTGAATGAATTATGCGATAAGCCTCTGGATTTTGATACTCATTTCTTAATCAGCTTTCCAGTTGGAATGAAAAGCATCTGCAAAAGACAAACAGCCCAAAGAATGAACATAAATGGAAAAGGAGTTTGATGCTGCATTGATGACCGCGGATAACGCTCGAGCCCATACAGTCCATCCTCTCCTGTCCGATTTATTTTCAATACTTTACCAATAGTATCGCTGCGACCACAAAGATTTGGTTGAAAATTTTAAATATCCAGTTGGGAACATGTTCGCATATGCATTGTGAAAGTTTTGCAAACAATGCCTCCATACTAGCAGAGGTCATACTTCATTGGTCTTTCTTGCCTTACCATGTAGAGAGCTAATGATTCTAAATATTGTACATTTTGTCCATCCAACTTGTTTCAGTGAATGATAGAATAGACGAGCAGGTGTCTCTTTGCCAACATGTTCACAGAAGCTCATGATGTCTGGCCAAGCGTGACTTTGCCCAATTTTTCAGCCAGATGGTTCAATAGGGCTAATTTAATTTAAGTACACGTTGCATGCAAGAGCTTTCCAAGGGCTCTGAAATGTCATTCAAAGTTTTTATGCATAATCTTGTTGCCTGGTTTTCAGTTGCACTTTAATACGGCACACGCATTTATTTCTATTATACAGGGTGGCCCAAAAGTCGTACACCTTAGGGGATTTCAAAATTGGACTATATTAATTCTTATGATAGTAATAATAATAATAATAAATGTTATTCGAATTATTCCCGTTATTATTAGTAATTACTTCCTCTCGTGTATTGTTAACTTGGCATCCTTCATTTACCTGGAAAGAAAAGGAATTAATATAGTCCAACAGTAAAATCCCTTAGGGTGCGCGACTTTTGGCCAGAGGTATATCAAGTCGTGACTCGGCTAACGCAAATACATTTTTCCTTATACCACTATCGGCTTCTTCCTGACAGAACGAAAAGGGTCTGGCTTATGGATCAGGTCCAAATACTGTGTACTCTTGCAAGACCCACTTCCCACACGACAGCAATCATAACGTCTTAAGAACTACACTTAAGCATGTGGAACACCAAGCAGGCTGCCATGGCACTTGTCACTTTCCATGAGGAGCACATTGTTTGCTAGGTTTCTAAATGGCCATAATGTCAAAGAGAGCTGATACTTATAAATGTATTCTGCCGTTCGAATAGTCAACGACAGCAGATATATGTTGTGTATTGTACAGGTAGTCAGCATACAAAGGATGATCAGTTCAGGTACTGCTTTTGTAACTCCTTCATTCATTGAAATAATATTACAGTACCATGTAACATTATCATGAGGCGAAATTTCGCTGACCATTAACCAGTCTTTATGAATCATGATTCAGTCAAGTGTGGCACATAAAAGAGCGGTGGTGAAACTTTTGGAAATGTGGGATTTCCAAAAGTTTCACCACCGCTCTTTTCCTCGACGAGTCGTGGTTTGTGGTCCCTTCTTTCCTCTAGGAGGAAGATCCGCCTGACCTGTTGCAATGTGAGAACTCGCGCTCGCTCGGTAGCGGCGGTCTCTGATCCAAGTCCTCCAATGCTGCGAAGCGGCTGTGGCTGCCCTCTCTGAGGTGAGATGGCGTGGACACGACGAGGTGTCGGTGAGTAACTACCAGTTCATCTGGTCAGGGCACTCAGATGGGCTGAGTGTAACCACCGCTCCGCATCCCAGGGTCCATGGTACACTGCTCTCCTGTAGGCTCATCAATGATCGCCTTAATCGCATGTTTGTCTCGCTGCGCAACGATGAAACTTTTTACTGATTGCGGTGTCCGGTCTGCTAACGTCCAGGACAGCGAAAACGTTGACTTGCAGCAGGTATTAGACGCCACCCCATGTCTCGATCTCCCGATCGTCTCTGACGATTTGAAAATTCAGATCGATAACAATCACGACTCTTTATCTGTTTGACCCGCGAGGAGTTCGAAATACTAACTCCTGTGATGAGGATTTTACGCTTTAAACTCTCTTGTGGTGGTCAACTCCCTGCCCCCTGACGAGAACATCCATCGGTTGTCTTACTAGCCCACCCAGTGGTGCGAGAGCCATCCGCCTAGCACATGTGGGAATTCTCCATTATGTATAGAAGAGTATGCAGAGAGGGCAGACATACAGTGACCACTGTATGGTCATATGTCGCATCAGACTCGGCTTCCCTTCGGACAGGAGCGGGAGAGACCCACCTTCCCCTGACCTGTCGCGCTTATCTGAGGGCAGGCGCTACTACTGGCCAGCCACTGGCAAGCCGCTTTGCTTCAATCATCATTGAAAGGATCAATGATGATTCTGAGCCACTCTGGTCCTCTTTCAAGTCTGTAGTTAAGAAGTCAGCACTGGAAACCTGTGACCAGACACCAGGATGCCAGAGGTGTCCTAGTTGCAAGGAACCAAACTTTGTTAGCCTTACGTAAGGCATGTAGAGTGCATTGGCATTATTACAGCGGAAGTAGATGTTAGTCAAAGACGAAGGAGGAAGGAGGGAAGGAGGGATTTGTTTAGCCAAATATAGTGCTAACAACCCAAGTCATTTTTAGGTCATGAGGGTATAGACATCCTCCCAACTCCTGGTCTACAACTGGAAAGATGGGACAACATATTAATATTAGCGTACTGCCTAATCTGACCTCAAGGCCGAACAGGGTTGTCTTTGAGGGGTTCCCAACAGGTCCAGCAGAGCGAGAATACTCCGCCAACTACGGATGAGGTTCAGAATGTTCAGAATCTGAAGGAATGTTGTGCTGCATGTGTCTGCAGTATTCCTCCTTTAGTATGGCTCTGACTCACCGAGACCTGACCAACCCGGCACTTACTCCAGTTGTGGCAGGTTGTGGGAGTCAGAGACTCCCACACAGAGGAGAGTCACCGTGACCACTCTTTCCAAGAAAGAGGGAACTGCCCGCAAAAAGTTCCAGCTGGAAATATTACTGGTTTTACACGCTTCATGATGAACTTTTCCAGCAGGTGGATTGCTGTGCAGGAAACGTCACAATTAGAAAGTAGGCACTTTCCAACTAGAAAAGCAGAGATTTGTCAGAATACAGCATGAAATTCCAGCTGAATCCTGGTAGTTCATTCCAGCTGGAAACAGAATACCAGTTTGCAGTCTGCTTGGAAATATTGCAATTCCTGTTGGATGTGATTCACATTTACAGATGGAGAGCTTGCTATTTCAAGCTCCCCTTAAAGCTTAAAGCTCCCCTTTATGGAGTGAAGATTCGACCAGTCTCCCGACAGTGGCGGAGAGGATGGATGTCTTCCAGAGACGTTGCTTACGTCGTTTCTGGAGGATTTGCGAAATAGATCATGTCAGTAACACAAAGTTGTGACGATGATTGGAGGCATCGTGCAACTTAAATCCTTGAAAAGGGAATAGGACTTCGATGAGCGGGTCATATGTAGTGCATGAGTAAAAAAAAAAAATGCCGTCCAGGCGGATTCTATTGGCCCAACCAGAGGGGTAAGACCTCGAACCCACTGG
Source organism: Darwinula stevensoni (assembly GCA_905338385.1). Lineage (NCBI taxonomy): Eukaryota > Metazoa > Arthropoda > Ostracoda > Podocopida > Darwinulidae > Darwinula > Darwinula stevensoni. The sequence goes on from CAJPEV010001190.1 coordinate 57,716, forward strand.
TGAGACTAGTCAAATGCAACCTGTCTGCACTTGCTCGCTCTGCGCACCAGGCACATGACAGTAGTATTTGGAGGCGACAGGTGGTTTTGGTTCAATAAGGTTCCACTTAAATCTAAATAACGTATGCATTCATTTTTGTTGTACGTGGGCTGGTCAAAGAGTTCCCGGAAAAAGTGACTTCATTTTGTCAGATCCCCATGATTTTTTCAGTGTTTTCTTATGTATCTTAGTAGCTCTTCCCTTTAATTTCAGATCCCTGCGATAAAATGGAGACTCGCAAGCGCGCGCGAAGTGAAAAGAGTCAGAGAGTCTTGCTACCCTTGACGAGCCGTGACAAACGCGGGGCAATTTTGGTGCAGTTTCGGTTGGGAAATTCGGCGGCACAGCGTTTCGAAATCCTTCAAAAGGCACTTGCGGACCAAGCTTCATCCCAGAGCACTGTCTACGAGTGGTTTGCGCGCTTTCGATCTGGCTCCTTCAGCCTCGACGACGATCCCCGTGAAGGTGGTCCAAATTTCACTGTCACTCAAGAGAACATTGTCTAGGAGTCGCTTCATGCTGGCAAAGACCGGCGGATCACCACCAGGGAACTAGAGAAGCTCGTTGGGGGACACCCCAACGAGCTTCTCTAGTTCCCTGGTTCCCCTAGCTCCCATGGCTCGGTCATCAAGATCCAGCACGAAAACCTTGGGATGAGGAAGGTCTGTGCTCGTTGGGTTCCGCACCAGCTGAAACCGGATCACATGAAAGCTCGTGTGGTCTTCTGTGAATTCATGCTTCAGAAATTCGACGATGAAGCCTGTGAAGCTGTGAGAAACATCCTCACAGATGATGAAACCTGGATCTACTTCTACTTCCCATTGCGTCCTCTGGTTCTTCGTCTCTGGGCCGAAACTGCACCAAAATTGCCAAGCGTTTGTCACGGCTCGTCAAGGGTAGGCCTCTGACTCGTTTCACTTCGCGCGCGCTTGCGAGTCTCCATTTAATCGCAGAGATCTGAAATTAAAGGGAAGAGCTACATAAGAATACACAGTGAAAAAATCATGGGGATCTGACAAAATGAAGTCACTTTTTCCGGGAACTCTTTGACCAGCCCACGTACATATGCGTCTCTCAAGCGTCTTGTTCTAGGGGGTGCATGGCAAAATTTTTCCATTTTTGGTTTTCATATGATTTTTCAATCATTATTTTCAGATGAATAATTGTCAAAATAAGTCAGCCATCAATATGGATTGTGGAGAAAGCTAAAGTACATGCGAAATCCTTCAGAGTTCAGTAACAGTTCTTGAGCCATATGAAAACTGGGATTCATTTTATGGCGCCATTAAGTTTCTGTAAGGTATCTCATTCAGCTGATGTAGATGATTGCCCCAACATTGGGTCACCCTTGTCATGGGTCTCACCTGTGAATCACTTGCCTGAAATATCAAGGTCCCTGGATCATGTCTCATTCGCCAACTTATGCAAAAAAAATTTGAAGAGACCGATTTTTTCATGATTTCATGAATCCCTAATTACTTTAAGTGTGTCAAAGAGACCATTCAAAACAAGACATGAAGTGAAAATCAAAAAGCAATCAATTTTACCCATCTACCCAGAAGACTTAAGACAAATATTTGAGAAGTGTCATCTTCCATAAAAGGGCAGTGGAGTTACAGAAACAATCCAATAACTTTTTGATCATGAGTGCTACAATTAACTAGAGTCCCTACAGCCACAATGAGACACTAAGATTAGCCCACACTAAGCCTATACATTACTGATCGATATCAGCCATAAGCTCCCATCGTCAGGGTACACAGGCAAATTAATGAACTAAAATTTTGAGTAGCATACACATTATGTCTCAAGACCTCCTTGATATTTTGAGGATCACTCAAAGGGAACAAAGCCAGTGATGAGCTGGTATGGCCCAAAAGCACAGGGGAACACTTCTTGTCCTTCCAAAAGCATAAAATAAAATTGCAGCCAAAGGGATCATTCACAAAGGTGCATCTTTTTGGTATACAGCTTCAGATCATGATACAATTTTTTATAGCATCAGAAATAAATTTTTGATCAACTCAACCGTGCTTAAAGATATGAAATTAAGAAGTCCCTGCCTTGTGGACTTTAATAAAATTTGGCAGAAAGTAGAAAAAAGGAAACTGACTGCCTCTGGCAACCACTTTTACAATGACTAGTTCAAATTTCATATCACACAGAAATTCTTCTCAATCAAGTACCTACCAAAGGAAAATCACTCCAGCTATCAACTTCCAGTCTCTGTAAATTTCAATCCTGGTCCAGTCAGTAACCCAAAATATTCAGCATGATAGGGACAAAATAAATATGCTAAACAAATAAAATAAACAAATGAGACATTCTTGAAAATTCGCAAGTTCTTCTCATTCCCATCACCATTGCCAGAGTAAACAAATATCCTATTGGGGTTGGTGTCTCAAGGTCTAAAGTGTTAGATACCTAAAATACCTCCCACGCATTGTAAATTTTAGTGATATCATAACCATGAACTACACCATGAAGTGAGCCAGCATGCAAACTTTTATCACAATAAAAAATTGTACCTTCCACAGACCTACTCAAGATTTCACCCCACATATTTGTACACAAGCTCTTAAATTTAACTACAACCCCAAGGACCTGACACCAGCACTTCTACAGACAGTTTTTGCAATTTAACTCACTATCTGAATGTTCCCTGCAAATGGGGATGTTGCTAACAAGTGGCCCTTCACTCCAAGCACCAAGATCAGTTGGCTCACGAATAGAATTGCTGCAGGAAAAAAACACCTGATCCTTACCAAAATATTGCTTGGAGAAGAAAGTGCTGTGGTCTTCCATGAATTGAAGCTGAATGCTTTCTTAGTTATTTCTTTCTTAATTCTTAATGATCAGCAATAGCAACCTGTCTGCCAGTTTAGATACTTAAGAAAATTGATTTAATTGCAAATAGCAAAAGGGCACACACTAATAATAATTCTCAGGGGAGACAAACTGCAAGACATTATCCATAAACACTAGGAAGGAGGAACTGCTGGCTTTCTTGCACTGACCCACTCTATTCTTTCCTCATAAAATCTGATCACAAGTTCTGGGAACTTCTCATTTGCCACTGCTGCAGGCATAATTTCTGCATCATCTTTGTCCTTCCTGGAAAAAAAAAAGAACACAATACAGAAGGGGTATAGATACCACTCCATAAAACGAAAAAAGAAAGCACATCAGATGTTCCATCCATCATCTAGTTCAGCATTTTTGAAAAGAGTTGGGTTTAACTAATCCATTCTGATCAGCCTGCAGCTGATTTTCTACCAAATTGCCTGGTTTGATCTGATGCAAATTCATCAAGAACCATGGATCAGTTAAATCCAAGCAACCATTCCATTTTTACTTTTCACATTTACAAACTTTTCTTCTCTACATGGTTGCATCATATCAAGCCATTAACATCCTGACAGACCATATGTACAAGACAAATTCAAGTCTGTGATGGACAGTCCATAATCCCATCATATGCAGACAAGAAAAACACATTAAGAAAGAGCCTAGGCCTAACCTTCCTTAACAAAAGTAAGAACTTCCATAATCTTGATCTCAATCAGATGAGTAAGGCAGGGCCAGTGAAAAGCTTCAGTCAGGCAACAAAAAAAAAAAAAAGCCACCAGCAATATAATTAAACCACCAGCTAGCGTTAGCCCCCATGAAAAGAGGTGGCAATTGATGTAATAGATCCTGCAAAGCATAATTCCATCTGTCCATGCTTTGAATGCAATTACAATGACCTTATCTGAGCAGGATTCCTCATCAACACTTCAACTGCAAGGATATCCTGCAGGTCTAACAAAAACCTGCAGGATTACATGAACATTTTGTATAATAGACTAAATAGGGAAAATCAACCACACCACATGTTCCTGTGGACTGGAATAAAAGCATAAAATAAAAAAATTACAAATGAATCAAGTGATGCACAAAAAGTCAAGGATACCTCCAAAGTTCAAATGCTTCACTATCCATAATGGAATTGTATTAACCCATTACAGTCCAGATTATTTTCATCACATGATTCCCAAATGAGAATTGGCTTTTGCCAAAAATTCTCCTCTTTACTTAATACAAGCAAACATCATCTCACTTCCTACTCAATCCTGTAACATTTGTATGATTCCCCAGAAATTTAATACAAGCATAAAAATGGAATTAATTATGAACGTGCATTTATGTCTGTCAACCACATATTTACATACAGGGTTTCCCATAAATAGGTACCCATTTTTATTTCTTGAATACAACAAGCATACACTAATTTCAAATTGAAACTTATATGGAACAGTTGGAGTAATCTTTGAAGTTTTTTTTTAACATGTTAATACTAATACTAAATTAGTATTTTTAATACTAAACATGTCCACCAAGGAGGTGGACATGTTTAGTATTAAAACGTCCAGACTTTCTAGACTTTCAATTGAAAGTTTCCAGACTTTCAATAAAAGTCTGGAAACAATGAACAAAATTATCCATAACTTTTGCCCAGGTGACATGAGATATGCCCTGAACAACATTAGTGATGCAATCTCGTAGCTCTTCCAAGGACTCCAGGCATGTGACATAAACTCTGTTCTTGATTAAAAAAACATGAACTGAAAGAGAAGCATGACATGTTTAGTATCAAATAAAACTTCAAAGATTACTCTGTTTCATATAAGTTTCAACTGGAAAGTTGTGTATGCTTGTTATGCTCAAGAAATAAAAATGGGTACTTGTTTACAGGACACCCTGTATTATATTCATGAATAAAAAATATATGTAAAATCAATTTACGCCCTACAACTGGCAAATGTTTCTGACTATTTAAGAAGATAATTATTGCACAAATAAAATTTTAGAATTCTGTGCAAATAAAGAATTTTCAAGATCCTCATTTGGAGATAATGGGACTTAATGGTTGAACACTCTTTCTGAATATTATTTCTGATGGTTACTCACGATCTGAGCATAATTTTTTTTTATTGTTCCAGGTTACTAGGAAGGTATGGAGCAGCAAGTGCTACATACAGGGTGCGCGAGTAGAATTGGCGCTAGTTTAAACAGGTAAAATCCAGATAATACAAGATTTTCTTGACCCATGTTATTGATTCAAGATTCTCAGTTATCAGTAAGACTTCAAAGAATGCAGACCCCAAACAGATTGGATGATTATGAGTGGCAGTTCTCGCTTCCGAGGTCGTCTGGAGGCTGTGATTGATGCTGAAGGTGGCTTTATTGAATAAGTTCCATCTATAAAGCACTACCTTGCTCTTGTTTCTGGAATTTTCAATAAATGTTTAAAATTAGACATTTTAGAGATGTTTTTCCTTAATGTATTTTCCACGCCAATTCTACTCACCCTGTATATACCCAGCAAAGATAGGAAACAGAAAGAACAAGCATAAGCATGGAGTTCTCACAGGATCAAATTATAAAAGAAATTGGGATGAAGGCAGGAGCAAAGCAAGGAAGTTAGGGAAGGGATTGGAAGGGACATTAATTTTTATTTCATGTCCCTCTTGATATTGTATATAGCATACAGAACAACACATTGTATTCTTTTCACAATTACAGGTGACATAGAGGTTTTCCTCCTGGAACTTGTATGGCTAAACTCTCAAACTACAGATTTTCCATCACATAAGAAAAAGCACCCACACCTTTCCTTTGTTACATTCAAAATTGAAGCTGCTTCAACCAGGTGACATTAATAACTGCAAATGTTGAGCATTTTATTAAGATTAGATAACAAATTATCCAACAGTAGGAACATTTCTCTGGTTGCAGACCACTGTGATAGAAAATTTAATAATGAAAGAGATCTTAGCTTTAGACTTTTAGAGGATAGCATGCAGCTGAGTCAAAAATGAAAGGAATCCTCACCACTTGATCACAAAACAAAGCTGCCCATTTGTTTGTGCTGCTCCTACAATCTGTTCAGGAACCAAACCTTCTTCAATCCCTTTTTCATCTTTCTTCTCAGCTTCTTCCATACCTGGAATCTAAGGAAGAAATGAACCAAATAAGGGCACACGAACTGAAATAGGAGTCTTCCACCTATTTTTATTATTATTTAGGTATCCCAGCCACTTCCTATCAATGCTCAGGTCTCCAGGAGCACGCTCATACTTTCATTTATGAGGGGTGTTCAAAAAGTAATGCCTGTTTGGGTATCACTTATTTATTTCAAATCTTTAAAAAGTATGTCACACATTGATAGAGGTGACATAAAGGAGCAATTGTCAACTTTTCCATGTAATCTGTATTTGCAGCTACACATTTGTGTCATACAATTAATTTTCTCGTTATGCATTGAATGGGAAATTGAAATGGAAAAATACCTCCTGAGCAGTATGTAGTAGACTGATCGAAAAGGAATGGAACTTTTGCTGCAGCCAAATAATACTCGTCAAAATTGTTGACCACTCTGCAGGCGTCAGACATGTTCACTTTGCAACTCATGGTGAAAATGTCAGTGGTGTTTCGTTTAAGGATAAAAATAAATTGCCATGGTCAGTAAGTTACTGACCATGGTAGTATTCTTTTAGCACCAACAGAGTTCCTTAAATGAAAGACCACTGACATTTTTACCACAAGTTACAAAGTGAACATAGCTGATGTCTGCAGAGTGGCCAACAATTTCGACTTGTGTTATTTGAGCTGCAGCAAAAGTTCTGTTCCTTTTTGATGAATTTGATAATTAAGAGGATGAGCCATACATTTAGAAGAAAAAAAGCAAGGTTCCCGATTTGAACACTCGTAGAAGGGAACAAATGTGGATTTATGGGTTAAGGTCCTCTACACCAATATTCACACTAGTCACTTCAGCAAAAATAATGCAATGGGTTTTGGAGGTGATTTTAAAAAACCTTTAACACGTTGACAACCAGCCTATTTTTGCTTGTCCGCCGCGTGGGACTATGCACATTTTTTTTTGTCAAAAAATGCATCCTGCCATCAGGACGCATGGTCCCAGAAAACATTTTTTGGAATTTTTATCAGCAATTATGAAATCATAATCTTCTGGAACGTTCTCAACAGTTCCAGAGGGTATTCATTGAAAAAAAAATCTGCATCCTGGCATCAGNATCATAATCTTCTGGAACGTTCTCTACAGTTCCAGAGGGTATTCATTGAAAAAAAAATCTGCATCCTGGCATCAGGACGCATTGTCGCCAACGTGTTAAGCATGAAACTCTTTCTAGAAGAGTCCTGAAAGCAATGTCAGGAGGCAAAAGTAGTTCTGGTCCCATGATGGTTCCAGTGAACAATTTAAAACTCCATGGGGCTATTTTTCTTTAGAAAGTCATAGCTTAAAAAATATAAAATTAAAATAAAAACACATTAATAAGGCTGTCATATATAAAAACCTACAGAGAGATGGGGAAATAAGGGATCAGTGGAGTCTCCTTGGATAATCAACCTTGGCAATCAAAACCATATCATCCTCCCATGTGGTTTAATTAGCCATTCTTTGGGCCTGGTGACATGAATACTGCCTTATTGACCTTGCAGGCTTCAAACTGAAAATCTGGTAGAGGCAGCATTACATCATGAAATACATCACTAAGCACAACATCAAGTACTTTAGTCCACCAATAATATTGTCCATCCAACAGGGTGGCATTTTGTGGTTTCTTTTGAGAGTGTAGTGATTTAAGTTGATAAACAGCAGTCAGATGTCACAATAGGAAAAAGGTAGTAGGGTAGAACTACCTTAGGTCTGTGATAGATATCCTGCACAAGTTCAGCACTCCCGTCAAATTCTCTTCAGCTGTTCTCAGGAAATGTTACAATACTAAGTACCATGATGATCAATGATCTCTAAACACATTTTGAACTTCATGTCTCACTTCTCAGACTTCTTTCTGGGCTTGAGACAAGCTGCTTCCCAGGAAGCTTTACTGGAATGGACTATTCATTCTGGACAATTTAACGAAATAAAATTAGTCCACACATTGCTAAAAATCAAAATCCTGAAGAATATTTGTAGGGATTCACCATAGGATAGGTTAGGTTATGTCATATGTCATATTTCCAGGACTCTTGAAAGGCCTCTAAACTTTTTTTTGCTGCCTATTCAACAGCTAGGTCTTCCAAGAGGGACAAAATTCAGCATAAATCCTTTTCACATAAGACACTCAGTTACTTCTGCACCCTGTCTACACCCAGCTGTAAGCTTTGCCATGATCAAAATTATAGCAAATTTACTACCTATTTGGTTTCATATTGCCTTATGATAACCAAATGTCTTATGCTAATAAGAGGAAGGGAAATTACAACACAAAGTAATATGCTATTAGAGAATTTTGGTCTTGATATCAAACTATTCCCTAATTCTCTTTCCTCAATATGGAACTTATGGTATCAGAATGTACATTTTAAAAAGAGATGAACCTAATTCTAATTGGGCCTACATCTATTACCTATAAATCAGGGGGGCACAACATACAGCCAGTGGGTTGCATGCAGCCTACTAGGACCTTGCTTGCAGCCCACAGTGACTGGTGGTATTGTAAGTGCTACCATGGCTCCCATCCTGTTGGCTACAGCTATGGTCAGCCAGACTGCAGACCACAGTGAGTAAAAATCAGAAATGGCCCTCACAGTATTTTGAGCTATGCACCCCAGCTACCACTGCATCAAAATTAGGCTATAGCATGGCTTTAATAGTTATTTTGTATGACATAATACTTCACTGAAGTTCATAAAGTATATTAATGACCTAAGAATTGGCACGAAATTATAATCCACGTCATTATGAAAACTGAAATCAATTTTAACAGAGCTTTGCAAAAAAAAGTAACTACTTTCACTAAAGTAAAATCCCTTGAGCAAGTTACATTGTGTCAATGACTACCGCACAACTCTCCAAGATCCACTCTGCATGCTGCCAGAACATGCCAGGCGAGGTAGGCATCGCAGATTAAAATTGAGCGCGTACTTCCAAGGGATATTGCAGCGCTGATAAGACCCCAACTGGAATATTGCATCCAGTTTTGGAGGCCTACAAATAAGGGCGATCTGTTGGCACTCGAGGGAGTACAGAGGAAGACCACAAGAATGATTAAGGAGGTTAGGGAACCATCATACGAGACGCGTTTAGAAGTGTTGAGACTACTCGCTCGAACGAAGGTTAACACGTTGGCGACAATGCGCCCTGATGCCAGGATGCAGATTTGTTTTCAATGAATACCCTCTGGAAATGTTGAGAACGTTCCAGAAGATTATGATTTCGTAATTACTGATAAAAATTCTAAAAAATTCAACATTTAAAAAAAACTCGGCAAAAAAAACGTTTTCTGGGACCATGCGTCCTGATGGCAGGACGATGACGGTAGGTACTAGACAGTAAGCAACTAGGATAGTCAAAAAATATATATATATTTATTTATCTTTAAGAAGGTTAGGCCAAGCCTAAAATTAAGGAACGCTCGACCTCGACACGTGATATCGAAATGGGCGAAACCGCCTCTTGATGTCACTAACTATCTATCTAACTATCGACTCTTGATCTTGATCTTGGATATTGAATCCCCTCTAAATTTAGGACAGGTTACGTTAGGTTGATGATTATTATAAATAAAAAGAATCACAATGGATGCAGCATTTTTCCAGTTGAATTTTTCTGGACCCATTGGAGGGTGGGGGATTACAATTTCTCTCGAGGGTACGCGCTTAAACGTCACCGGCACCGGGTTGTCATCGTAGAGGCCCTCATCCACTGTCAGTCAGATGAGCCCATATTAGGCCTATGAAATTGATTTGTAATTAAAAGCCATCTGGAAGGTGGCCGCTAAGCCATGTCGCTGTGAGGTTTTCCGTCTAGCGTGAACTTATTTGGCACAGCCAAACTTAAGAATCTTTTATCATGGCCGTAGTTCATACAGAGGCGAGAACGCCCCTGTGCGCGTCGCCATCGGGATCGCAGGGATGCCTAATGTAAACAGCGGGATCGAAGCTCGATAGATGAAAGTTTCAAAATCGGCACTGAAAGTTTGTTAACACCATGCATTTGGAGTATTTTATCACCCGAGAGTACGAGCATTACTTCTGATCAGAACACGGCAGAGGAGCTTCCCCTCATTGGTTCAATTTTAATGCCGTGCATCCCACCTTACTGTTCGTACCTGGGGAAGGGAATGAAACTCGCCACAAAATTTCGAGCTTCGAGCGACATAGCTTCACCATACAGCCTCTCCACTTCGCACGCGGCCAACCGTCTTGGTGGTCATTTTGCACTGGGGAACCCCGCGATAGTTCTTCGCACGGAGACCATTCGCAATTTCGACAGGGACAATTCAGATGCTAATGGAATTCGCCCCAATTTTCGCTCATGAACTGCTTTTGCATTTTGTGCAGTTCTTGTTCCACTCTGGGCAGTTCCAAAGAGTTAGTTTTAGGTCAGGTCAGGTTAGTTGTACGAAATACAACTTCCAACTTTTCTTATCTCTAATCAGCGAATAACACAGTTAGAAATTAGTACTAATCAAAATAAAAATCAGAAAAACGAAGATCATGCAGGAAAGGACCAATGAAAAATTAGTCTAAAAATTATATGCGGCAGCACAGAGGGGAAGAAATTTTTCTAAGCAAAATAGCGTTTGCTCTAAATTGGATATTTTCCCCCAAATTTTTTTTTTCATACGGGAGTTTCCGAGTCGAACCGAACCAAACCAAAATTTTTTTCGAAGCCTTCAAATTTGAATAAGAATGTTATATTCTTGTTGAGAAAAGGACGCTACAAATAATTAATGAGCAATTGAGTTCGGTTTCAGGGTTGAAATCACAAAGTTTTAAGGGGAAACTGCTTCTCGCCATGGAGCATGAGCGCAATGAGCTCGTTTATCGCCTGGATTTTTTTTCGGGGTGAAATCGTCTTGAGAAAATCGATAAAATGTCACCGATTTCGTCTCATCCCCCCCCCCCCCCCAAAAAAAAAAAATGTTGGTAAGTCACTTCTGGAATTCCGCTTTTTTTTTCATTGCCGAAGGAAAGAGAGGGTTGATGTGACTCCTCGCATTCTGTCTCCTTCCTCCACATTTTTTTTTAAATCTAAATCCCGAGGAACTGCGAATTCATTTTCCGGTAATTTGTCCTTCGAATAAAAAAAATGGGAGGCCTCCTCGCCTTCGTCCTTCTTTCTCCCAACCGTGAAAGCGACGAGAGGGTGACTGCTCGCCTTTTGCACTTCCAGGGAGTGCAGATTTTCCCACGAAATTGCAATTAAATTGCAACGGGTTACAATCAAGTTGGATCGGTTCTGTATGACCTGGATGAACTTTTTGTTAGCCCCCATATTAAATATTGATGCTTGTAGGTCCACGTTACCGAAAGAAGGCGCCAAATTAGCGGTAGATTAGGACTAAGACTAAGACTAAAACTAAAACTAAGACTAAAGCTAGGACTAAAACTAAGACTAAGACTAAGACTAAAACTAAGACTAAGAATAATGTTCAATTCAATGAAATTTCAAGACAGGATTGACATTCAGGGACTTCAAGTTTAGCAGCTTTTCTCATATTTTGAGTCTAGGGTTTGTGTTGAGATCCCTCTAACTTCCGTAGATGCCTCCCACGTGCCCTGATTTCCTACCTCAGGTATATTCTATCAGTTTTATTAACTTGATTTTTTTTTGCAGAATAATGATTTTCGTACCGCAAATCAGAAAAATTGCCACTGAGGAAATTGATCCAATTGAGATTCTAATTGTTATTAATTCCGTTATAATATTATTAACGATGTCTGATCGGCATGTCTGGGTTGGAAATCTGGACACATGGTTCAGCTTTCTTAACTTCGCACACATCTGCCGCCGAGATAGCTCAGTTGGGAGAGCGTTAGACTGAAGATCTAAAGGTCCCTGGTTCGATCCCGGGTCTCGGCGCTTTTTTTTTTCCTCTTTTTTTTCTCCCGCTCTCTTTCGAGCTCTCGCTCTCACCCCTTTCTCTTTCACAGCCTCTTCCTTTTTCTACCCTGCATATGAAGGGGGAAAATATTGGGAGTTTTCTGCCCTCTGACGCTCTCACTCATGCGGCCATTTTCCCTCTGCTCTCAATCTCCATCTAACTAAAACCTGAACACATCCATCAACACCAACTCTAGGAACCCTTTACTAATCGATCGTCTCCTCCATCGCCAGGTCGCCTGATGAGGCCCCTCCGGCCAATTGGCACCGAAAAACATATTTGCTCTTTCCCTAAATAACTTCTGATAGGCTGTAAATAAGATATACTAGTGCAAAAGCCCGTGCTCGCACGCGCTGAAATAAATCGAATTAGAGCGTTTCGTGAATGTCTCACAAAGGGGGCATCAAGTCCTTTGAGAGAGGTCGAAGAATCGACAGCAACACTTCAGCTTCAGGGCATGAAGCCCTTATGCTGGGGGTGGGTGTGCCGGTGTGAGGCGCGACCTCGATTTGAGGTTGGGACTAGATCACTTAGCTCAGTGGGTTAGACCTGTTCACCTGGAGATGAGCCCCTATAGCTCCGAGTGATTCTAGGGCTACAGGAAATCAGATACGGCTCAGAGGTAGCTCAAGCGACATCTCTACTATGGAGGAATAACCACTGTTTAAAGACTTGATACAAGGTGTCGCAGATGAACGGACTTTCTCTCTCCTCGTCCATCGAGGGAAGATTGGGGCCTAACGGGGCAGTTCAGGGAAAACGCCAAATTTTAGCACCAAGGAGTTTGCCTAGCCCGTTGCGGATCGTACGCGGTACCTTTCATCTTACCTACGGCAAGGATTCAACTTCATCGCGAAATCAACGACGGTTTTTTTTCTCCCCTGACAATTCTGAAAATTGTCAAATCCCTGTGGGCTAAAACGGGGTATTCCTCCAAATATTGTTTTACAAAGTTTTTATTCATGTTATATACCTATTTAAATAGGTTACAGAGCAGAAACATTAATGAAATATCTAAAAAATAGTAAACTAATGGTTTTCCACATGTTTTCCCTTGTCTTCATTTAATGCCTATTTACGAAGTTCACGGAACTGAGACCGCGACGAAACATCCACAAATTGCAAACAGATGCTTTCTCTCGTTTTCCCAGGTCTTCATTCTTACTTGCAAAAGTCGAAGAACAAAAACAGCAATGAAACATCTATAAATAAACCTTTTTCCTCGTGTTTTCCCATAGTATGCCTACGAAACGGAAACAACAATCCCAGTAAACGTGGCGGCGTCGTGGGAAAACGTTCACCGACGGCGACCACCAACGTTGCGTGACTGTCGTATGGCACTGCGATACCCAGCGAACAAAGGAGCATTCGATCAGAGTTGTATGAACGTTAAGGTTGAACCTTCCTGCCGTTGTGGTGGCGTTGCATCTAACATTAAGTCGATATTTCAGTGTCGCTTATCGGAATACTCAGATGAACGTTGAAATTCAACACTGGCTGAAAATTGGGCCAGCATTGGAATTTTACTTATTGGAACGCTCACTCCCACCCTGGTAGCACCCCCATATTGGGTCAATAATGGCGGCAAAGGAATATACACTCACTGAGCTAAGAAATGGAACTGGAGATGGCGCACAATACAAAGGATTTGGGGCAATTGGAAGTCATCTTAGTTGGGTCTGTGGTGGCTCTTCTCCATTCACTACAATGGGATTTTCATTAATTCCCATCCCAGTTTTCTTGCTGTCGTGATCATGATGGCAGGCAGCCATGGTACTGGAGGCCTAATAATTATGGGGGAATATCAAAGGGCTGATAACGTCATGTAACTCTTCTTCCATATGGGCGAGTCTCCTATTTCTCGAGTGGGCCTCCAAGTTCCAGGCCTGTCATTGCTGAGATTGCTGGGCCTACTAAGGCGATAACGTTACGCCGTCCTTGCATCATCACAGTCGACATATTTTACAGCCAGTCTAAGGCATAAAGTCAAACGAACTTCGAGTGAAAGTTCAGTGGTAAACATAAGCTAAAGGAAACGAAGGGCGACACGAGGTGCATGGTAGAGGTGTTGGCGGGTATTGGCAGGACATGCTTCCGTATTCAGAAAGGCTGCTCAAGTGTTCCCGCGGTACTTGCTCCATTATTCGGCCAATGTTCACCGCAGGCCCGCTTTAGCCTAGACCCAACCAATATGGCTTCAAAATGNATGTTCACCGCAGGCCCGCTTTAGCCTAGACCCAACCAATATGGCTTCAAAATGCACCCGTTTTCCTTATGCTACACCTATGGGCGCGCCATCTCCAGTCCTATTTCTTTGCTCAGTGTATACACTATATATTGTTCTGATCAGACTAATTTTAGCTCTTTCCAGGGAACGGTCCTCCCCTTCTTCCTCTGCAGATTACCCATATCTTCCATTCTCCCTGAAGATTAGGAAATACAGGTCAGAACCGACTTTTATCATCACGCTTAAGAATCTCATTATTGTCAATTCAAGTGGTTCTCATAGGGAGGATGAGCTTGTCTTTCACCTGGGGTCCATGGTTCTGTCTCGAATATGGGATAAGAAATGACTAAGTGTCCGATTTTATTGATCGCTCTGATGAGACTAGGAAAGACATATGGTGAGGTACTAAACACTCCTGAGAGGGATGATTCCATGGGAAGGGGAAAGTGCACTTTTGTGTACTGTGCGAAAAGCGAGACCCATGCCGACATCTAGTGACCAAGAGGAGAAATTCAGCACCTCACAAAAAATCTTCGTGCAACTTGGACACATTGGATCATCGCGTCAGTTTGATATTGGATCGATGATGGAATGGCAATATTGAGAAGCCAATATTTGGCCAATACATTGTCGGTATTGGCGATAATGGCAAGATATGTAGACATCGTGCCCAATATTGGTCCAGCATGGAGCCTATCTGATGTTACTGGGGTGATAAACCTGAATAGGTTCTTAGTTGTTTCCGGAAAAAAAAATTGCATTCCCTATTTGGCAATGCATGCTCCATGATACTACCATAAATATTATTCCAAAATGCGATTTAAGAAAGTATCATAGTGGCAAAACTCTGCTATCACTTTCACGCGACGTTGGCCTATGACCTTCAAAATGGAGAAGAGCCACCACAGACCCAACTAAGATGACTTCCAATTGCCCCAAATCCTTTGTATTGTGCGCCATCTCCAGTTCCATTTCTTAGCTCAGTGAGTGTATATTCCTTTGCCGCCATTATTGGCCATTATGGGGGTGCTACTAGGGTGGGAGTGAGCGTTCCAATAAGTAACATTCCAATGCTGGCCCAGCTTTCAGCCAGTGCTGAATTTCAACGTTCATCTGAGTATTCAGATAAGCGACATTGAAATATCGACTTAATGTTAGATGCAACGCCACCACAACGGCAGGAAGGTTCAACCTTAACGTTCATACAACTCTGATCGAATGCTCCTTTGTTCGCTGGGTATCGTAGTGCCATAAGACAGTCATGCAACGTTGGACCTTCGCCGTCGGTGGCATTGACTCTGAAAGTTTTCACACGACGCCGCCACGTTTTCTGGGATTGTTGTTTCCGTTTCGTAGGCATATTATGGGAAAACAAGAGGGAAAAGGTTTATTTATAGGTGTTTCATTGCTGTTTCTGTTCTTCGACCTTTGCAAGTAAGAATGAAGACCTGGGAAAACGAGAGAAAGCATCTGTTTGTAATTTGTTGCGGTCTCAGTTCCGTGAACTTCGTAAATAGGCATTATATGAAGACACGGGAAAACATATGGAATGTTTACTATTTTTAGATATTTCATTAATGTTTCTGCTCTGTAACCTATTTAAATAGGTATATAACATGAATAAAAGCTTTGTAAAACAATATTTGGAGGAATACCCCATTTTACCCCACAGGGATTTGACAACTATTTTAAGAATTGTCAGGAGAGAAAAAAACTGTCGTTGATTTCGCGATGAAGTTGAATCCTAGCCGTAGGTAAGATGAAAGGTACCGCGTACCGATCCGCAACGGGCTAGGCAAACTCCTTGGTGCTAAATTTTGGCGTTTTCCCTGAACTGCCCCGTTTGACCCCAATCTTCCCCTATGGACGAGGAGAGAGAAAGTCCGTTCATCTGCGACACCTTGTATCAAGTCGTTAAACAGTGGCCTCCATAGTAGAGATGTCGCTTGAGCTACCTCTGAGCCGTATCTGATTTCTTGTAGCCCTAGAATCACTAGGAGCTATAGGGGTTCATCTCCAGGTGAACAGGTCTAACCCACTGAGCTAAGTGATCTAGTCCCGACCTCAAATCGAGGTCGCGCCTCACACCGGCACACCCACCCCAGCATAAGGGCTTCATGCCCTGAAGCTGAAGAGTTGCTGTCGATTCTTCGACCTCTCTCAAAGGACTTGATGCCCCTTTGTGAGACATTCACGAAACGCTCTAATTCTATTTATTTCAGCGCGTGCGAGCACGGGCTTTTGCACTAGTATATCTTATTTACAGCCTATCAGAAGTTATTTAGGGAAAGAGCAAATATGTTTTTCGGTGCCAATTGGCCGGAGGGGCCTCATCAGG